>BLSH010472648.1:319401-336586 GCA_018402905.1 Glandirana rugosa
TTGATATTTGACGATTTATGGAAAAAAGTAGTCATCATGTCATATATCACCGGAACACTGAAGATAGTCACAGACCAATTTCGAACATCCTCAAAAGTAAGAGGAGACTAACAGGATACTCCGACGTCCTGGGGACTATGAGACAGACCTGTCACGACTAACCGGGACACGACTAGTGTACGTGGGAGGGCTCTTTTTTTTTATGAGAGATCGTTATGTATGGTTTGTCTCGTACACGTCCCACGGGGGTTCCGAGACAAGATAGTCCTCTATCAACCCTCCGTTACGTTCTTCCCCTCCTAGACACGTATGTTCTAGTTTGTCAGAAAAATGTGTCACGTCTCCTAATTGGAGAATCCAAGGTGTCACTAATATTGGTCGTACGATAAAACGTATATGTCAAACTAAAATGACAACACCCAAATCATTGTGAAATTAAGTACAGAGACTTATTTGTCGGACTTTTCTTGCTTTTTTTTGGTAAGCTAAATATACAATATTGTATTTAAATATTATGTATTCCTCTATCCAACCCACAGTTGGCGCTCTGGTCTTGTTTTCAAGGCTGTTTATTCAGAGACATGAATTAAAGTGTTACTAAACCCACAACAGTAAAATCAAACTGTATATGCAAAATAGCATGCTGGTTATAATCACTGTGGAACCTAAGAGGTTAATCCTCTGCACTGTGTAAAAAGACTGTTTGATCTTGTATGCACAGATCCTCCCCTTCTTGCATTGCCTCCCAACTATCTCCTGATAGAACAGAGCCTTGGGGGCACCCTGCACATGCTCTGTTTGGTATGTATTGCTAGAGAGTATTTTTTTTTCTCGGGAGGGTGCATGTGATCAGCACAGGGCCAATCAGCACTGTCCAGACAGAGTATCAGGGGTCCTGCAGCCTCATAGGACAATCAGAGGAGAATGAAAACTCCTACAAGCTTTAACCAGACACTGATAGAAGTCACAAGGCCACTATATACTGTACTACTGATGAAAAAAGGTATTTAGCAGTTTATAGTTACTAAGACTATTGCATTTTCATGTTCTGTGTACCGTGGCAGACCAGATATAGTGTATATGCAGGCTCCTGGGTTTAGTAAAACTTTAAAGCTTTTGTTACCCCAACATTTCATATTCTGGAAAAGTGCCTAATGTGCCATATACTTGTATGAGAAAGTATTCTGTACTCTTTGCATTGCTCCCTTTATGGGAAATTCCCAGTGTTCCTGCTTGTCCCCTTGCTTTGCTATTAAAAACTGACCACACTAAGCAGAAGAGCACACTGTGGTCAGTTCTATAGCCATGCTGGAAATTCAGTGTACTCTCTCCTCCAATTATTAGACTTGTCCTGACACCCCGCCGCTGCACAGCCATTCACTGGGAAGCTCAGTGTGCTGCTGCTTCTCCTCTCCCCAGTTGTTATGCAGCCAAGAACACAGGGAATGTGATTACTTATAAAAAAAAAAGGGGGGGGGAAAGGTATTTATAATGTTTTCTTTTTTTTATCTATACACAACGTTTTTGCCTTTCATTTCTGTTTTAAACTGAATGGGTGGTTTTACAAGGTGATCGTTTACAATGTGAATGTATTTACAGCTTTGTAAATGAGGTGAAGCTAAGCAAAAATTCACATTTCAAAGAATACCCCATTATGCAAGGAAAACTTAAAATAAAACAAGACTTTTGCTCTTGTATGATTGGATAATTAAGTCAGCACGGCTTTGAATAATTCTCTAAGCTAAATAAAAATTCCCTCTGCACCATCATGTCTCCTCTCAAAGCCTGCAACCTGTTCAGCTCAGCGACTTGGAAAGTACTGGAGCCTTTGGATGAATATAACGGCCAGGAAGCTAGTATTTTCAAAAGTAGAACTCAGCAAGTAAAGCCGTTTTACATTTTCTTTATACATTAACATACCTCCTTAGAGCAGGAGTGTCCAACCCGCTTCCCAAGATGGCTATGAATAAGGCCCAACACCAAATAGTACTTAAAAATGTTGATTTTTTGGGGAATTTTTTGTAAAAATGCATTTACACTTAGCGAACCCATGCAGCCGAAGTCAAATCTGACAGCGTCTCTTTACTGGACTTTTATACGTTTTATCTTCTCAAAGAAAAATCTTCCACTCTTCACAATCAATCCTTATTCATGTCATCAGTTTTCGGCAGCCCCTATATTTGTGAGCAACAATTTTCAAAGATGAAGCACAGGAAGGGCAAAATTAGAACCACAAATATCTGATGAGCACCCAGAGAATTCATTGAGAATTGCTACTCCATCCATCCAACCAGATATTAATGTGTTAGTTTATTAACCACTTCAGCCCCGGAAGGATTTCACACTTTAGGACCGGAGCCCTTTTTGCGATTCGGCACTGCGTCGTTTAACTGACAATTGCGCGGTCGTGCGACGTTGTACCTAAACGAAATTTGCGTCCTTTTTTTCCCACAAATAGAGCTTTCTTTTGGTGGTATTTGATCATCGCTGCGTCATTTCTGATCGCCGCTATAAACAAAAGAAGAGCAACCATTTTGCAAAAAAAAAAATTTCTTACTTTTTGCTAAAATACAAATCCAAAAAAAATATATAAAAAAACATTTTTTTTCACCGTTTTTAGCCGATTTATATTCTTCCTCATATTTGCGATAAAAAAAATCGCAATCAGCGTTTATTGATTGGTTTGCGCAAAAGTGGCCACGTTTACGGATGATGAGAATTCATTTTTGGGGTTTTTATTTTTTTTTTATTAGTAATGGCGGCGATCTGCGATTTTTAGCGGTACTGCGATATTGGGGCGGACATGTCGGACCATTTTGACACTTTTTTGGGACCATTGGCATTTATACAGCGATCAGTGCTATAAAAATGCATTGATTACTGTGTAAATGCCATTGGCAGTGAAGAGGTTAACCTGAAGGGGGCACTCTAAGGGTTAACTGTGTTCCCTGGGCGTGTTCTAACTGTGGGGGGACTGCCCTAGCAGGGGAAGGGAAGTGATCACAGCTTCCGTGTAGAGGAAGGCTGTGATCACAGCCCTTCCCCCCTCACAGAAAGGAGGTCCGTGTTTACTTACACGGACCTCCGTTCTTTCACTCCGGGGGGGGCATCGCGGGTAGCCGGCGGCGATCGAGGCCGCCGCACCCGCTCCCTGGCCCTCCCCGAACACAGTGAGCGCGCGGGCGCGCCTCCGGCGGCACGCGCGCGTTCACAGTGCGCGGTCTCGCAGCCGCCGTCAGATGACGGCGATTTGCGATATCGCACCACTTTGACGCCGTCAACCTGTGGTTGGCGGTCGGCAAGTGGTTAAAAACAGTGTCAAATATCGTACTAGTTTAATGTTGCCCTCCTTTACTTCTATAATAAAAAAATATTACATTTTATTACTTAAAAATTACATTATTTATATAAATGATTGTTACCTTGTGATCTGCCCAACTTTTTCTGCTCATCAGCTATCCTTATTGCTGGTACATTTTATGTGTGGCCCAAGACAATTCCTCTTCTTCCAATGTGGCCCAGGAAGATCAAAAGGTTGGACACCCCTGCCTTAGAGCCACTTTTTCCTGTATGGTCACCTGACTTGGCACCATCCGCAGGCAGCGTAACTCTTCAATAGGACACAGAAGTTTAAAATGATCGTAAAGTCTTGTTTTCTTTTAGATAAAAATAACAAACATGTTATACTCACCTCCTCTGTGCAGTTGGTTTTGCACAGAGCAGCCCGGATCCTCCTCTTCTCTGGTCCCTTTTCGGCTCTCCTGGCCCCTCCCTCCTGACAAATGCCCCCACAGCAATCAACTTGCTATGAGGGCACCCAAGCCGAGCCGTAGCTCCCTGTGTCTATTCAGACACGGAGCTGCGGCCTGATCCCACCCACTTTCTCTCCTCATTGGCTGACTGACTTTGACTGACAGCAGCGGGAGCCAATGGCACGGTGCTGCTGTCTCAGCCAATGAGGAGGAGTCCCCGGCAGCCGAGACAATCCTACAACATCACTGGATCGGAGGAGACTCAAGTAAGTATTGGGGGGGGGGTGGAGGGGGGCTGCTGCACACAGAAGGCTTTTTATCTTAATACTTAGAATGCGTTAATATAAAAAAACTTTCTGCCTTTACAATTACTTTAAACCAATACAGCTTTACTTTAGATAATTGTAGTACAGAGGATGTTTTTTTCCAGCCCTTTGATGTGTAAGAAGACAATCACTTTATGAAACTCTGTCTCTATGAAATAAGGCTCCATGCACACTGTAGCTGTTAAACAGTCGTTTTTGGGCATTTGGGCGTTTTTTTTAACAGCCCACAAACTCCCCTCTGTATTATCCCATGTGTTCATGCACACATGGACGTTTATTTTCGTTTATCAGCAGTGGAGTTTATGGGCTGTTGTCAGAGTGCCCTAAAATCATGTTCGAGAGTCGTTCTTCTGACCACAAAAAACGTTGGAAGCTTATAAACAACCATAAATGCTCAAAAACGCTGACGCCCATAAACGCTAACGCTCAGATACAGTCAGGTCCATAAATATTGGGATATCGACACAATTCTAATCATTTTGGCTCTATACACCACCACTATGGATTTGAATGAAACAAACAAGATGTGCTTTACCTGCAGACTTTCAGCTTTAATTTGAGGATATTTACATCCAAATCAGGTGAACGGTGTAGGAATTACAACAGTTTGTATATATGCCTCCCACTTTTTAAGGGACCAAAAGTAATGGGACAGATTAACAATCATAAATCAAACTTTCACTTTTTAATACTTGGTTGCAAATCCTTTGCAGTCAATTACAGCCAGAGGTTTGGAATGCATAGACATCACCAGACGCTGGGTTTCATCCCTGGTGATGCTCTGCCAGGCTCTACTGCAACTGTCTTGTTCTTGGGGCATTTTCCCTTCAGCAAGTGAAATGCATGCTCAATTAGATTCAGGTCAGGTGATTGCCTTGGCCATTGCATAACATTCCACTTCTTTCCCTTCAAAAAAACAAAAAGATTCGAATTGTGTAGATGTCCCAATATTTATGGACCTGACTATACGCTCAAAAATGCTAAAAAAACGCTAAAAAAAATGCTGATTAAAGCTGAAAAACTCACTACAAAGCTACTGACGTTTTTGGAACGTTTTTTTTTAACGTCATGTGTGCATGAAGCCTAATACTGATTGGACCAGAACAATTTTTCCATTTCTACTGTGAGCCTGTTTAGCTTTAACAACCTAAGCTTTCTTTCGGCAATATTGTCTTGCAAAAATTATTTTATTTTATGTGTAATCTATAGACAAAAAGTCATAAAGGAGTTAATTAGGACTTATTAAAGTTAACTAATGGTTAATACTTAATCTACAGGGGTTTTTTTCATCTTGTAAGGATTCCTTAATTGATGTTACATGCAGAACAAAGGTTCTGCATGTAATGCCTCGTACACACGGGACGACGATCGTGTTCAACACGTCGTACTCACGACCGTTGCATGCAGAATTGACCGTCTGTGGCGGTGCTTTCAACAGTTGAACGTACGACGGTCGTTCGTGGGAGTTGTATGTGCAGACTAGAAAACTTGGTCGTGTCAACAAGCTCGCATACGACCGTTGGGTCGTGTGTAGAGCAGCTGTGTTCAACAAAGTTGTATTGTGCTAAACACGCATGCGCCAAGTCCACTTTCAACTAACATGAAATTAGAAAGGAGCCCAAAAGGTTACGCTACTTCCTCATTATACGCTCGTTCGCGTCATCACGTTCGGCCGGCCGCAAGTTGTAGGTACGACCGTCGTGTGCATGTCAGTAGGCTACATACGACCGTCAACGTACGATTCAACACGGTCGTAAGCACGATCGTCGTCCCGTGTGTACGAGGCTTAACATTCAGCTATAGATCAAATGATCTATATCTGAATAAAATGTGGGGCTGTCATTTTGATCTATATATATTATTAAAAAGTAGCAATCTTCATTTTATAGACTTATCAGCTTTGAAAAATATATATAAAATTAAACGAGAAGTATTATAGCTACAATTTCAATTATGCAAAATGGAACAGACAGAATGGAAGCAACTATTTTGCAGGAGGTGACCTGACTTTTTAACACAGACAATAGATAAGAGAAGTATTCAGGGTGATATACATAGAATTATATTGTAAGTCATACATCACTTCTTTCTCTTCTGTATTGTAGGAATTTGGTACCTGCCTGATATTCATTTTACCAATTGCTCCCCGACTTCAGATGACTGCCCTAGTAATTCCTCTTGTGTGGAAACCAGGAATGGATACTACTGCACATGTGATAAGGGATTCTACAACGACAAAGACCGGCTGACAATTACTTACCCTGGAGGACAGTGTAGTGGTAATATATTTCCCTCTGTTGGGTTGAATCGTGTAAAGGGAAATTCAATATATTTTGGGTCAATGTCATATTCATTTTCTCATTTTTACTTTTTTTTTTTTTGCTGTTGTATCAATTAGCAGAAATATGCCTACAGTGCCTTGAAAAAGTATTCAAACCCCTTGAAATTTTCCACATTTTGTCATGTTACAACCAAAAACGTAAACGTATTTTATTGGGATTTTATGTGATTGACCAACACAAAGTGGCACATAATTGTCAAGTGGAAGGAAAATGTTAAATGGTTTTCAATATTTTTTACAAATAAATATGTGAAAAGTGTGGCGTGCTTTTGTATTCAGCCCCCCTGAGTCAATACTTTGTAGAACCGCCTTTCACTGCAATTACAGCTGCAAGTCTTTTTGGAGATGTCTCTACCAGCTTTGCACATCTTTATAAAATAGCTCAAGCTCTGTCAGATTGGATGGAGAGCATCTGTGAACAGCAATTATCAAGTCTTGCCACCGATTCTCAATTGGATTCAGGTCTGAACTTTGACTGGGCCATTCTAACACATGAATATGCTTTGATATAAACCATTCCATTGTAGCTCTGGCTGTTGGGGTCCTTTTCCTGCTGGAAGGTGAACCTCCCCTCTGTTTCAAGTCTTTTGCAGATTCTAACAGGTTTTCTTCTAAGATTGCCCTGTATTTGGCTCCATCCATCTTCTCATCAACTCTGACCAGCTTCCTTGGATGCTGCCACCACCATGTTTCACGGTGGGGATGGTGTGTTCAGGGTGATGTGCAGTGTTAGGCTTAATGTACATGGGACATTGTTTAACCTCTCCTGAACGATTCAACTTGACAGCTAGAGACCGACTTTTAAAAATGTCTGTTTAGCCGCGTTTAGCCATGTTTACGTCTAGAAGCGGTTTTGTTTTTTCAAATGAAAACCGCCTGTAAACGAAACACGGATTAATGTGCGTTACTGTGTTTAGGCGCGTTTACAAGCTGTTACAGGCATTTGGCGTTTCAAATGCATCTGAACAACCGTCCTGAACACATTTTTTTTCTTTCCAAAAAATGCTTCTAAACTCAACTGCCTGGAAAGGACTATAAATGACCCTCTGGAGGAGAGTCCAGGGTCAGCTGAAAAAAATGGCCAACTGCTCCTAAACGTCCGTTTACCAGCAGCGGTGTACATAAGGCCTTCATTTTCTGCCACACATAGCATTTTACTCTCAGGCCAAAAAGTTCTATTTTGGTCTCATCTGACCAGAGCACCTTCTTCCACATGTTTGCTGTGTCCCCCACATGGCTTCTCGCAAACTGCAAATGGTACTTCTTATGGCTTTCTTCTTGCCACTCTTCCATAAAGGCCAGATTTGTGTAGTGCATGACTAATGGACAGTTTTTCCCACCTGAGCTATGGATCTCTGCAGCTCCTCCAGAGGTACTATGAGCCTCTTGGCTGCTTCTCTGATTAATGCTCTCCTTACCCGGCCTGTCAGTTTAGGCAGATGGCCATGTCTTGTTAGGTTTGCGGTTGTGCCATACTCTTTCCATTTTTGGATGATGGATTTAACAGTGCCCCGTGAGATGTTCAAAGCTTGGGATATTTTTTTTTAACCTAACCCCGCTTTAAATTTCTCCACAACTTTATCCCTGACCTGTCTGGTGTGTTCCTTGGCCTTCATGATGCAGTTTGCTCACTAAGGTTCTCTAACAAACCTCTGAGGGCTTCACAGAACAGCTGTATGTATATTGAGATTAAATTCCACACAGGTGGTATTTACTAATTAGGTGACTTCTGAAGGCAATTGGTTCCACTAGATTTTAGTTAGTGGTATCAGAGTAAAGGGGCCTAAAACAAATGCATGCCACACTTTTCTTATATTTATTTGTAAAAAAATTTTCAAAAACAAATTTATCATTTTTCTTCCACTTTATAATTATGTGCCATTTTGTGATGGTCTATCACATAAAATCCCAATAAAATGCATTTATGTTTTTTGGTTATATCGTGACAAAGCGTGGAACATTTCAAGGGGTATGAATACTTTTTCAAGGCACTGTATTTCAGACTAAGGCCAAGTCGGGGTGGTAAAATTATGGGAGAAAGGGAAAACTGCAGGCATGGTATTGAGACTTGGGAGCGGGGTAATCGGATCAGGATCCAAACTCAGACTTATGCATTATATTATTAAAGATTTTTGTTGTCTCGTGGTGTAAATGAAACTTACCAGAGGGCTTTTCTTACACCTCCTGTCCAGTGATTTAGAGGGCAAGAAGGGTCACAGGTGCCTATGAGTAGATCCAGAAGCAGCAGCTGATTATATGGACATAATATGAGTACTGTTGAGTTATGGTTGTATTGCAGACTGGTTGCAGATTGAACATAGTAGGAACACATGGAAGATGTATTGTAGTCAGGAATGAGAACAAATCAGCAACATCAGCAGAGGTAAAAGATTCAGTAGGAAGAGGCATAGTTAAAGCGGATCTTCGCTGCCTCTGAGCACCACAAACACAAACACTATTTGATAAATTTTTAATATTCAAAGTAACCTCCCCCAACTATCCATGTCTCTTTGCTTTATCTTGTTGAGATATCACTTTGGAAAACAACTCCCTAGCGTTTCTGGCAGTGACCATCTTGAGTAAGGGCAAATTATTAATGTAGCATTTACTTCCTGGAATCCATCAGTCTTAGCTCATGCAAGCATACAGGAGAATGTGCTTTGCTGAGAAAACCCCTCATCCTCTCCTCCCTTCCTGAAGACTCTTTGGTCACTTAAAAAGTAACTCAGTTGTTGACCCTCCTGAAGACTCCTGTGATATGTGACATCATTTGCCTAGGCAAGAAACCAGGAAGAAACTGAAGATACGTAAAAAAAAAGTATAAAACAAGTAAATATGATATGCTTTCCTATCTATTTACTAATGCTAGTAGCACGAGGATTAAAAATAATCAGTTTTGATTGAGAGATTGCAGTTCCACTTTAAAGTCCAGGCCAAGGTCAAGATCAAATGGGCAGTGAAGGTAACAAGTTATCAGACAAAAAATCAAGGTCATGAAGAGAACGTCAGCAGGATAGCCACTTCTCTAGGCAGTTTAGAGCTTTAAATAGACTGTTTTGCACCAATGTCAGTATCAAGTGTGCATGCTTCACTCAGCTTCACTCAGTTTCATCACAGATTCAGGGCACAGAGCAGGGGCGTTGCTAGGTCTACAAAAGATCTGGGGCTAGAGCCCATAGCAGCAAAGTAAAGTCATACGCTTGAGCGGGCATACACACATATATATATATATATATATATATATATATATATATATAAACATCCTTAGATTTCTGCGGATCCCCCCTACATCAGGGTCCCCAGAGAGCCCCCCCCATTTACATCAGTGTCCCCAGAGAGCCCCTTCCTTACATCAGGTCCCCAGAGAGCCCCTTCCTTACATCAGGGTCTCCAGAGAGCCCCTTCTTTACATCAGAGTCCCCAGAGAGCCCCTTCCTTACATCAGGATCCACAGAGAGCCCCTTCTTTACATCAGGGTCCACAGAGAGCCCCACCTTACAAATCAGGGTCCCCAGAGAACCCCCCTATACATCAGGGTCCCCAGAGAACCTCCCCCATATGTCAGGGTCCCCAGAGTTCCTCCCCATACATCAGGGTACCCAGAAAGCCTCCCCATACATCAGGTGGATGCGAGGACCGAGCCGGAGAACATGCTACCACGGCTCAGTCTGCCCCTGCCTCCCGGACTGAGACATACCTGCAAATTGCAGAACTGCACACACCCGGTAAGAGACTCGGGGCTATAGGCCCCAGACTCGGGGCTGTAGCCCCAATAGCCACCCCCTAGCAACACCCCTGGCACAGAGTAATCCAAAAGACAAAGGCAAGAAACAGACTTCTTTGACTTCATGCCTTTGTATATGAAAAAGGCAGGCCTTTTCACTTCCTCATTATTTCACCACTTTTCCTTACTGCATTAGGACCACTTCAAAATATAAAAAAGGTAGACACTAGCTGCTCACATTATGATTACGGAAAAATCTATTTTGTTCATGGACTTGGCTTCCTTGCAAAAAGGGAAATAAAATACTTTTCCTTTTATCTCCACCTCCAAAACCTTAACCTCCAGCCTTGACATGGCTTAGCCCTTTTTTATTCAACTGAGAGAAGATGAAGAAGGACTGCTTCTGAAATCAACATTGAGCGTTTTTGGTTATTTCACTGGGATTTTAACACCTGTCCATAAAGTCTATCAACTTTTTTTTTTTAAAGCCCCTAGTCTTCCAAGTTTGTCTTTTATGTGCAAGAGTCTTGTTATGTGTCAGGGTTAAGGCCCGCACACACAATGCAAAATTTGTACGGGAATTTTCATACGACGACCAATCAGCCAATTTTCTGAACCTTAGTATGGTGCTTTCGACAGCCGATTCTAATTTTTCAGACGACAAAAGCTTGATTTGCAGACTATAACATTTTTGTCGGATGTGAGCACAATGTCCTATTTTAGTTTAATTAGTATGGTTTTCCTCCGAAAAAATCGTAAGAGCAAGACTATGCATGCTCAGAAACAAAAAAATACATGCAAAGCTATTCAACACATTACGTCACTTCTGACATTGAATTCGGTCATATGAGAATTTTCGTTTTGTCAGTAACCACTTCACTGTCAACATGAAACTAGCATCCAGCAAAAATTAGACGTTTGGTCGTCTGAAAATCTAAGCGTGCGTACGAGGCTTTAGACACATCAAATTAAACTTGTTTGTATGTATGGCCAAAAGCTTCAACCTCTGTACAAGTGAAGGGTCACACAAGTCACCATGTTTATTATTGCACCACTGACTGCATCACATTGACTTTTTTATTCCATTAAACCACCAGCACTCTGTAGAAGAAAAAGAAGCAGCTCTACATGTGTTTGCAGCTCTGGATTCATTAGGAAGAAAAATGATAAAGATCTTTTCTATTGCACAGGTAAGATATTGCTGTGCTGAGTGGATGAATGTCTCAGAGTTCAAAGGCCTGTCTGAGCTTAAAGAGTTTTCTGAATTGCTCATTCTTGAGTAGCTTAAAAAGAACCATTCAAGAATGGGCAGTTGTAAGAACCCCTACTAAGTAATTATAAAGGAGCAGCCTTGCCTTTCAGAGATGGTTGTGTGTGCTATTATTTACTTGTATTCTCTCCCTGCCAGAGAACACCTATCAGCCCAGTCTTAGATGTAAAGGTGCCCATGGAGACTTTCCTGTGTCCTGTCTGCTGCTAGCGAAGGGCAAAAGTGTCTGTTTACCATAGCATTCATTAGAAACCGACCACATTAGGCACAAGAGCACAACATGGTCAGTTTTCTTGCTGCGCTGGGAGCTAATCTAATGATCAGGCTTGTGCTGACATGCCCCCCCCCCCCCCACACACACACAGCCTTTCACTGAGAAGCTCAGTGTACTGCTGCTTCTCCTCCCCCAGCTCCTATACAGCTGAGAACACAGGACATGTGATCACTTATAAGAAAGAGGAAAAGGGGAATTTATAAGGTTTTTATATCGATACACAAATGTTTTGCCTTTCATTTCTATTTTGAACTGAATGGGTTGTTTTACAAGGTGAATAGGTCACATATACTTTAAACATACGCATTGTCAGTCTAGTATTTCACATCTAAACATCGTATGCATGGGCAGTAATTGAACATAGGTATAAAACATAATAAAGGGATATGCAATCCTATCGATTATGACTGGCAGTAGCCAACAAAGAGCTATTTGAGCTAGACTCGTGTAGTATGAGGAATACTGTATGACAAAGTTTGTTAAACTTTATATAAGTGTTCTATAATATTAGTAAGCCATTGCTAGAGTTCAAAGTTTTAGGAATGCACCTTGTGGTGCAGATCGTTGAACTTTTCAATATTTATCATCCCATATTAAATCAATCTATTGTAAGAAAAGTGAAGATGAAAATGAAAGAAGGAAAAATAAGGTATAAGTAAATAAGGATAGTTCAATGATCCCACTCATCTTTAATTCTCTTATTTCTGGTCACCTGACCAAATTATATTCTATCCAGGGCTGCCACATTAGATCGAATTTAGCTCCAGCATCATTTAGGATACTGAGTATTTAGTTATTAATCGTGATCCAGTTGAACTTGTGTTTGGGACCATTGTTTTTTTTTATCAATCTTGGGCGATAGCTGTCTTGTCTGCTAGGAAAATATATGCTATTACTACGTTCATACCTATGGGTATATCAGAGAAATTAAAGGCTAAGGTCACTTTTTTTTGAAGTATGACCTTTGATTGCATCAAAATTTTTACCTAAAAATTGGAATTGGTATATTTAAGATCATATTTATGGTTTGAGGTAATTTGAGGTTGAAAGAATTGGATTCAATTAAAATGAAAAAATGTTGTTAGGAGCTAGTTGGGGATTCCAGCATGTGTATACTATCTTGAGTTAAAAGATCCACAATTATTAGGAAGTCTTTATTAACCATTGACATGATTGAATCCTAAGGTTGAGCGGTAATATTGGATTACCAAATATTGGGACTAAAGGCTTGTGCGGCATCCTCAAATCATATTTAATAAGCAACCTATCCCACGAGACCAAACAGTAAGACTATGTTAGAGAAGAGCATAGAACCAGGGGTATGTGTTTAGATCCCAACCAAAGAAGCAGCTCAAATGACTTGGTTAAAGTTGTCTAAAGTTAGCAACATCCAATATATCTTTACTCGGTTTGAGGATTACATTGATAAAGGCTGAGTCACTAGCTGTTCTCAAATGTTCCCCTTTGTGAATAGCAATAAAAGAAGGGCAAAGGTGAAGCCAGTAATTCTGCATATTTTTGTATTAGCAGTTAGAAAAGCCACCTGGGCCTGGGGAAGCCAAAATCCTTGTATTACAAATTTGATCAAACCTCTTAGTGGGATTTTTTAGTCCAATAAAATAGAAAAAGATAGGTTAGTTTTATAAAAGCATTGTTCTTTATTCGTTGTTATGTCTACATGTTAAAAGATTTATAAAACCACAATATTCATGGTTTCAAAAAAGGAATATATACATAGCAAAATGGAATACATGATATATAAAAGATAGCTATAGTGTGGATTCCTGAGATGGTATTTCCCAATTACTTGCTTGGGCCAGTGTTCTCCAGTAAGTTGGGGTATTCAACGCGTTTCGAAGTTTGATTATCGACTAATTTCTTCTTCAGGGATAATATAGTAAAATATATGCCAGTATAAAAACAGTTTAAACAAATTCTTAATGCATAGATAGTGTACTGCAAGAAAAATTTGACTTATAACATTTACAATCATATATTCATTTGGTAAGAGCACCCTCCTAACCGATAAAGGGACAGGTGTCTGTCGGTGTATATCCACTTCCTGCTATGCTGGGACTGAAGGATAAAAAAAATCCAATGGACGGTGCCAATATTGTTAATTGATATGAGCTATAGGGAAACAAGCACAAGGGCACAAATAATGAAATATCTGAGGGCTATAATTCCTAACCCCCAAGCCATGAATGCTACAACTACACACCCTCAAATGGTCTGAGGGGATTCAATTGATCAAAGGCAGATCGAGCAGTGCTCATATGGGCTGGTCCCTTGTAGGTTCAGATGTGGATGAGGAGCTATCCATTAGGTCATTGGATGGCACAGGAGAAAATAGCTCCATGCTGTCCAGCATGGAAAGAGTAATGACGCTGGCCGCAATCCCTGGCATCTGCTATATTGTGGCCGCGTCATTTCCTGTCTCCGTGATGATTACATCCGGAGACCGGAAAATCAGCCATATAGAAGACTAATACCACCGACACAGTTTGTTCCCTTTTGTGGGACACGGAAAAAGCTCTCCAACTGTCCCAACTAGGGGAAAACAAATAGAGGCCCCACACAAATAATTGTGGGGGCCTTTCTGTGCTGGGCATAGCTAGGGTGTAACGCTGACAGTAACAATTCCCCGAAGGAGAGTGCTGAAACCATAACAAAAATTCTTTAGCAATAATATACAAATCATCCCTCAAACAACATAGATGCACATATATAGACATACAGTACCTCACAAAAATGAGTACACCCCTCACATTTTTGTAAACATTTTATTCTATCTGTTTATGTGACAACACTGAATAAATGACACCTTGCTACAATGTAAAGTAGTGAGTGTACAGATTGTATAACAGTGTAAATTTGCTGTCCCCTCAAAATAACTCAACATTAATGTCTAAACCGCTGGCAACAAAAGTGAATACAAATTGGGCCCAATTAGCCATTTTCCCTCCCTGGTGTCATGTGACTTATTAGTGCTACAATGTCTCAGGAGTGAATGGCGAGCAGGTTTGTTAAATTTGGTGTTATCGCTCTCACTCTCTCATAATGGTCACTGGAAGTTCAACATGTCACCTCATGGCAAAGAACTCTCTGCGGATCTGGAAAAAAGAATCGTTACTCTACATAAAGATGGTCTAGGCTATAAGAAGATTGCCAAGACCCTGAAACTGAGCTGCAGCACGGTGGCCAAGACCATACAGCGGTTTAACAGGACAGGTTCCACTCAGAACAGGGCCTTGCCATGGTCGACCAAAGAAATTGAGTACACGTGGTCAGCATCGTATCCAGAGGCTGTCTTTGAGAAATAGACTTATGAGTGCTGCCAGCATTGCTGCAGAGGTTAAAGGGGTGGGGGATCAGCCTGTCAGTGCTCAAACCATACGCCACATACTGCATCAAATTGGTCTGCATGGCTGTCATCCCAGAAGGAAGCCACTTCTAAAGATGATGCACAAGAAAGCCCGCAAACAGTTTGCTGAAGAAAAGCAGACTAAGGACATAGATTAATGGAACCATGTCCTGTGGTCTGATGAGACCAAGATAAACTTATTTGGTTCAGATGGTGTCAAGCGTATGTGGCGGCAACCAGGTGAGGAGTACAAAGACAAGTGTGTCTTGCCTACAGTCAAGCATGGTGGTGGGAGTGTCATGGTCTGGAGCTGCATGAGTGCTGTCGGTACTGGGGAACTACAGTTCATTGAGGGAGCTATGAATGCCAACTTGTACTATGACATACTGAAGCAGAGCATTAACCTCTCCCTTCGGAGACTGGGCCACAGAGCAGTATTCCAACATGATAACAACCCCAAACACACCTCCAAGACGACCACTGGCTTGCTAAAGAAGCTGAGGGTAAAGGTGATGGGCCGGCCAAGCATGTCTCCAGACCTAAACCCTATTGAGTATCTGTGGGGCATCCTCAAATGGAGGTAGCAGGAGCGCAAGGTCTCTGACATCCACCAGCTCCATGATGTTATCATGGAGGAGTGGAAGAGGACTCCAGTGGCAACCTGTGAAGCTCTGGTGAACTCCATGCCCAAGAGGGTTAAGGCAGTGCTGGAAAATAATGGTGGCCACACAAAATATTGACACTTTGGGCCAAATTTGGACATTTTCACTTTTGTTGCCAAAGGTTTAGACATGGCTGTGTGTTGAGTTATTTTAAGGGGACAGCAAATATACACTGTTATACAAGCTGTACACTCACTACTTTACATTGTAGCAAAGTGTAATTTCTTCAGTATTGTCACATGAAAAGATAGAATAAAATATTTACAAAAATGTGAGGGGTGTACTCACTTTTGTGAGATACTGTAGGTGCAAAAAATATATTGGTATTCAAAATGCAATAAAAAGTATTAATAAGAAAACCCAATGGTGTGATATCACTGTTTTTCATTGATTTAACCAGAATGTGGAGACCTATATAGTGGGTATGAATAGTGAGACACAGTGACAATGTCACAATCATTCCAACCACTGCCTTTCTTCTAGAACTATATGGGTCCTGGGATGTTAGTTAAAAATAGAAACAAATGGAGGTTATAAGAATTCTTTAGTCCGTTTTACCGGAACTTAAGCCTTCTAAAGGACCGTACATACGATGCAAAATTCGGACGGGAATTTCGTTCAACAGCCTGTCGTCCAAAATTCTTACTGTTAGTATGCTAATTTCGACAGTCGATTTTCTTTTTCGTCAGACAAAAGCTGGATGTGCAGACTAGTAAATTTTTGTCTATCGACAACGCCACATCCGATTTTCGTTACATTAGTATGGTTTTCGTATGAAAACAATTGTGCGATCGACACTATGCATGTTCAGAAAGGAAAAGAAGATGCAAAAAATATGCAAAACATGACATCACTTCTGACGTTGAGTTTGGTCAATCGAAAATTGTTGGATAGTCAGTATGCTTTACAAAACCATGGACACATGCTTTTGACAAAAATCAGAAGCACGGTTGTACGACAATCGCACCAGGAGTACGAGGCTTTAGAATGGCCTATAACTTTCAGCCTCGTTAAGGCCTGGGGGTGTGTTTGCATTTAGATACCTGGTCTTGTTCCAATCACCCCCTCTTGGGGGAATATGTATGAGATCCAACATCGCCAAAATCATTGTATTGCTCATGGTGACCATTTTCTTCCAGACTGAGAGTGATTTGTCATTCAAACATAGATTACATTTTCCAATGGGGATATGTAACCACTAAAACCGCTACAACCTAGAGTATGTATAAGGGGGTTCTCCCCCACTAACCTTGTTCTGGTCCATAGATTTACGTTTGTGTGGGGGTCCGGAATTGCTCCGACTTTCAATATCCGGTAAGATTTCGGAGCATGAGGACCACGCTAACAGCATGTTGGCACGAAGACTAAAAACAGTTTTCGTACACAGGTACCAAAACATTTCGTATGACTGATAGGTTGTTAAAAGCTAACTGGTTTGAGTTGCAGTCTTCACTACAGTACAAAACGTATAA
>BLSH010472648.1:336596-356874 GCA_018402905.1 Glandirana rugosa
GTGTTATCGCTCTCACTCTCCCATACTGGTCACTGAAAGATCAACATGGCACCTCATGGTCAAGTCAAAGAACTCTCTGAGGATCTCAAAAAAAAAATGTTGCTCTACATAAAAATGGCTTAGGCTCTAAGAAGATTGCCAAGACCCTAAAACTGAGCTGCAGCACAGTGGGCAAGACCATACAATGGTTTCACATGTCAACCAAAGAAGTTGAATGCACATGCTCAGCATCATATCCAGATGTTGTCTTTGGGAAATAGATGTATGAGTGCTGCCAGCATTGCTGGAGAGGTTGAAGGGGTAGAGGGGTCAGCCTGTCAGTGCTCAGACCATACACTGCACACTGCATCAAATTGGTCTGCATGGCTGTTGTCCCAGAAGGAAGCCTTTCTAAAGATGATGCATAAACAGTTTGTTTAAGACAAGCAGACTAAAGACATGGATTAATGAAACCATGTCCCATGGTCTGATGAGACCAAGATACACTTATTTGGTTCAGATGGTGTCAAGCGTATGTGGCGGCAACCAGGTGAGGAGTACAAAGACAAGTGTGTCTTGCCTACAGTCAAGCATGGTGGTGGGAGTGTCATGGTCTTGGGCTGCATGAGTGCTGTCGGTACTGGGGAGCTACAGTTCATTGAGGGAGCTATGAATGCCAACTTGTACTATGACATACTGAAGCAGAGCATTAACCCCTCCCTTTGGAGACTGGGCCACAGAGCAGTATTCCAACATGATAACAACCCCAAACACACCTCCAAGACGAACACTGGCTTGCTAAAGAAGCTGAGGGTAAAGGTGATGGGCCGGCCAAGCATGTCTTCAGACCTAAACCCTATTGAGCATCCGTGGGGCATCCTCAAATGGAGGGAGCAGGAGCACAAGGTCTCTGACATCCACCAGCTCCATGATGTCATCATGGAGGAGTGGAAGAGGACTCCAGTGGTAACCTGTGAAGCTCTGGTGAACTCCATGCCCAAGAGGGTTAAGGCAGTGCTGGAAAATAATGGTGGCCACACAAAATATTGACACTTTGGACCAAATTTGGACATTTTCACTTTTGTTGCCAAAGGTTTAGACATGGCTGTGTGTTGAGTTATTTTGAGGGGACAGCAAATTTACACTGTTATACAAGCTGTACACTCACTACTTTACATTGTAGCAAAGTGTCATTTCTTCAGTATTGCCACATGAAAAGATAGAATAAAATATTTACAAAAATGTGAGGGGTGTACTCACTTTTGTGAGATACTGTAGGTGCAAAAAATATATTGGTATTCGAAATGCAATAAAAAGTATTAATAAGAAAACCCAATGGTGTGATATCACTGTTTTTCATTGATTTAACCAGAATGTGGAGACCTATATAGTGGGTATGAATAGTAAGACACAGTGACAATGTCACAATTATTCCAACCACTGCCTTTCTTCTAGAACTATATGGGTCCCGGGATGTTAGTTAAAAATAGAAACAAATGGAGGTTATAAGAATTCTTTAGTCCGTTTTACCGGAACTTAAGCCTTCTAAAGGACCGTACATACGATGCGAAATTTGGACGGGAATTGTCGTTCAACAGCCTGTCGTCCGAAATTCTTACTGTTAGTATGCTAATTTCGACAGTCGATTTTTCTTTTTCGTCAGACAAAAGCTGGATGTGCAGACTAGTAAATTTTTGTCTATCGACAACGCCACATCCGATTTTCATTACATTAGTATGGTTTTCGTATGAAAAAAATTGTGCGATCGACACTATGCATGTTCAGAAAGGAAAAGAAGATGCAAAAAATATGCAAAACATGACGTCACTTCTGACGTTGAGTTTGGTCAATCCAAAATTGTTGGATAGTCAGTATGCTTTACAAAACCATGGACACATGCTTTTGACAAAAATCAGCAAGGTTGTACGACAATCGCACCAGGAGTACGAGGCTTTAGAATGGCCTATAACTTTCAGCCTCGTTGAGGCCTGGGGGTGTGTTTGCATTTAGATACCTGGTCTAGCGCATTCCACGCTGGAGCAGGATCTTGTTCCAATCACCCCCTCTCGGGGGAATATGTATGAGATCCAACATCGCCAAAATCATTGTATTGCTCATGGTGACCATTTTCTTCCAGACTGAGAGTGATTTGTCATTCAAACATAGATTACATTTTCCAATGGGGATATGTAACCAATAGACATGTGAAATTCGTTTTGTTAAGAATTCGTTTCTTACGAAATTCTGCATTTTCGTTCATTTGGAAGCATTTGAATTAACGAAAGACAAAATGAATGCATACAAAAACGAATTGTCAGGAAGAATTAAAATCCAGAAGTACGAAAACAGGAAAGAACGAAAATCCGAAAGAACAAAAATCTGAAAATACAGAAATCCGAAAGAACTCAAATCGATTCAACCTACGAATTTAACGAATCGACTACATATGGATAATTTTGTTTTTCTATTGTAATTACCTATTATTATAGTTTTTATTATTATTATTTATTATTATAAACTATTAAATTATGGGTAAAATAGCTGAAGTCAGTAATTCTTCTATTCAGGTCTCTGCGCCATAGCAGCTAATTTGGGATAGATTAGATTTACATTTTAATTGGAATTTCCTTTCAAATTTGGTTAAAG
This sequence comes from Glandirana rugosa, assembly GCA_018402905.1. Classification (NCBI taxonomy): domain Eukaryota; kingdom Metazoa; phylum Chordata; class Amphibia; order Anura; family Ranidae; genus Glandirana; species Glandirana rugosa. The sequence continues at coordinate 339,222 of BLSH010472648.1, forward strand.
TAACTGTTGGTGAACATAACGAATGCCGATAAATGAAAACAAATATTCGGTAGTGTACATGTCTAGTAACTACTGTTTCAGAATTACCCTCATTTTGGAGAGATTTCATCTCAATTCCTATTTGTGTCCAAAGGACAGAAATGCAAGTGTGATCTCACTAGCAGTGCACAGATGGTAAAAAAAAAAAAAAAATAGAAGGGTTTAAACTGTTACTTTCTTTATTTAAAAAGGAAAACAAATTGTTGCTTTAATATACTTATAAAGTATAATATACTTTTTTAAATACAATTACACTGCTTCTTTGTCACAGTGAAACCGCTTGTAAATATTCACAAAAAACTTTTTTTTTTCATACAGATAAATGTACAGATAATGGGGACTGTCCTGGAAATGTCAGCTGTCATAGGAAAACATGTTACTGTCCAGATGGACAGTGTAATCCCGGATATTTACCAAAGTGCATCCAATGGATAAGATTGGACGAGGAGTGCACAGGTAAACAAGTTACTGTAAATCACATGGAAAAGTTAATTATCAGTAGATAGATGGTATTACCTGTAATTGGGATAGGGAAGGAATTCAATGAAGCAAAATATCGATCACTACAATACCTTGAGGAAAATTATCTACTTAATGCAACACTACCATCACAAATCTAAAAAACAAGATATTAGCATAACTGAGAATTTTTGATTTCCCATAAATTTGCTATTTTTGCCAAATGCATTGGAATCAATGGGGAAGGTGAAGTTAAGATGTTTTATGGTGGTTTTAAGGGTGCAGAGAGCTTTAAATGGCTCACGAGAATTAAACTAACACTAAAAATATCCCAGGCTTGTGCTGAAATTAAACCTGAATACACCCCAAAAAGCACACTTAATTATAAGAAAATAGATTTTTTTTGTCCAATCAAATTTAGCGTTAGCAACAGTAGCAGTTAGTGACGTTTTAAGATGGTGGGATGCCAGACCCAGCACATCCTTTTTGACCCCTTCCACTTATCATAAGCCCCACCCCTTATAAACTCCACCCATTCTGCCCTTGGTGTCAGGAATAATGTATCTTAAAGTCTTTGTGGGTTATGCCCAACATTGGGGAGGTACTACTACTACCCACACAGTTACACACACACTACTGCACATGTGCACAGTCGTCCATTTCAACTGAAAATGCATCAAAGGGGACAACAAAATTCAGGTTGCAAATGCAGCATGTTTGCATTCACTGGATTGCATGGTACAAAATGACCATGTCATTTGGTAGCAGTGTACTTCTAAAATTGGTGTACGCACTACTTTTGTGCGATTTAAGCCCATTTAAAATGAATGGGCTTAAATTGCACCTCACTGAATTGCATGTGAATTGTACAGGAATGCAGCATGCTTACTGTGCGATCCTAAGCTTAAGAATTAATGGCACCCCCGTGCATCAGCAAAAGAGAAGCACGGGTCAGGGAACATGTGCGATTTACATGCAATCCTGGACCTGCTACAGTGTAAACCCAGGCTATGACCATGTGCACACAGGGTGTTTAGCCTCTATGCATCCAATCCTAGCGCTTTCCTCCGTTTCGAGGGCACAGGTGTAGCATCTGGCCCTGGAAGTCTATGTCAGGCTGAAATAGACTTGTGGCTGGATGCTGTACTGGCATTTATGGCACTGTGCATTCAGAGACGCATGTCCGAAATACAGAATACCCATGTTCCGACATATGACCCTAAAAACTAGTACTACTCGGTACAGCTTCCAGCTGTAGCGTAGTTCAGCCTCTCATAGACTTCTGGGGTCAGACACTGCACCTGTGCCCCCTGAATGCAGGAAAACGCCAGGATTGGACACACAGCAGCTGAACGCCCAGATCACACCTGGACCTAAATGCAAGTGCTACTCAGTACAGCATCCAGCTGCAGTGTATTTAAGCCTCTCACAGACTTCTGGGGCCAGGTGCTGCACCTGTGTCCCCTGAAAACATGAAAACGCCAGGACTGGACACACAGTATGCACATGGCCAATGGCGTTCCCACTTTTCCTTGAGGATCTATCTGTCTTATGGTATGAAGAATATAACAGAAGGACAGTGTAGGAGTTGGGAATGGTTGGCAAGGACAGATCCTTCCAGGAACATTTCCCGGCTCGCATTTCAGGGACAGATCCTGTAAATCTGGGACTGCAGGCAGCTAGGACAGGAGCTGCAGGATTGCTGGGACTTGTACTTCCACTGCCCATGCACATCACCATTAATAGGAATTTCCAGGAACATGCAACACATAATGTAGGACAGATCTGTCCAGCAGTCTTTGCAGTATTACATCATCCTTTCCCTAAGAGGTTATGCAGCAGCTGCAGGGTGCTAAGTTTGCATGCAGTGCAAGCTGTCCAGGGTCACCGCTGCCTGGCTGGGCTCCGAATTGTCTACGGCTGGATCAATGACTCGGAGTTGGGTTCTCCCTGTGTTATAGCTCGGCCTATCCAGGTACAGGAGTGGAGGAGAGACCTGGCGGGGAGGAGGAGGTAGAAGAGGAGGAGGAGGGGGGAGTACTGGGGGCAGTGCAACTGCACCAGGGGAAGATCTCCACCCCCTGGTGCAGGGAGCAAATTAGGTAACTCAAGAGGTGGGCCAGGTTGGTATTTGGGCCTGCCCTAATGAGCTACAATTAAACACAATGGGGGACTGGCAGGCAGCCAGTAAGCATAGAGAAACTGTTTACTCAGTATTCTAAATACAGTTGTAAATGATTTTTCGGATGAAAGCCCTGGAAGGTCTGTTGCTAGACAGATTAGTAAAAAAGTAATGATTAGACTTTTTTTTTCTAATTTATCTAGCAACGGCAGCAGAGAGAGTGATATAACAATCAGGGAAGGGAACTGCAGGTGCAAGAGTAGCATTAAAAGCACAGAACACATTTTATCACACAGACACATAGTAAGGTGTAAGTTTACACAAAGTTAAAAACTCAACAGAAAAAATAATTATATAATTTATTTCTGTTTATTTATTTTTTCCTGCTGCAAAAAATGGTGGGACCCCAGGAGCCCCTATGGATGAACCTCCACTGCTTAGCAGCTCTATGAAAGTTTAGGCTTTGGCAAAAATGTACTGATTTCCCAGCAATGTCAATTTTGTGATGATGATTTATGCTCATCATATAATGATTAGGATAGAAGTTATCTTTATATGATCCCTTTATATTAAAGGGGCCAACACATATCCAGAATCTTCTGGGCTCCAAAATGTTAATGCTGATAACTGTATTGTGAATGTTTTAGTGATTTATTTGGAAACCTGGTATGTGGGAGATCTTCTTTTACTTGACTACTTAGTCCATGGCACTGCAACTTATTAGGTTTTTGGTTTGGTTTCTATACCTCTTGCTTTTTTCTCAAGCACCAGATTCCCAAACATTTCAGATATTCCTTAGTGGCAGCTGTATGGCCTAACAGCTGCTTTAAAAATCACGCATGGATTTCTAAAGCACCCCAGAGTCCTTTACAAATGCAATTAGCATTGCACTGTCTTCAGGACCCTGAAGCCAATAGAGAGTTATTAAAATTAATGAATCTGAAAAATAAAGGTCACATGACCTGTCATGATCTGCCTGCCTTTTTTGGGCACAGTTCCCAAAGTTCAGTTTCCATTTAAAGAAACAATGGGATTGTGACGGAATGTCCAGTGCCCAGATTGGATGCCTCCTCCAGTCTGGACCCAGAAACCAGGTATTATCGCTGAGCACCCAAGGACTAGACAACACTAGCTTAACTGGAACTCACTTTATTGTAACTTCACACAGAATATATAGCACATAATATCAGGTAAGCTTGATCACATTATCCTAGACAATTCGCGTATTTAATGAACAGCCAACATAAACATACACAGTACACTAATTAACAACAAGCCGACAACCTTGGATACACAAATTACATTACACATTATCATAAATATAAACACATAAACACTCCCCAATGGTGTGGTAACAAGGTAAAGTGGACACAATATTGATCACATCTCCAAGAGATGAGCAGACACACAGGAACAATTGGAGACTCAATTAACAATGGGAATTCACACCTAGGAAGCACACAATGGGGCAAAGACACAAATAACACCTTAAACAGATTATAGCGGGAGACCCCAGTATCAGGTTGGTTTGAGCTGATTATATTAACATCTACTCTTTGTCTCACATTCTAAAGCAGTTATTTCTGGTTTGGGCATAGAGGCCCCAAATATATATCTCGGTTCTCCAGCTCCCAGAGTCATTGTGTTTTGGGGAGACATGGACTTGAATCCAAAACAAGACCACTCCAAGGGTCCCCCAGGCATACACCTTCCACAAATAGAGCCCCCTCAAAAGCCAGGGCCCATAGTCAGTAGGCAAAAGGCTACCCTGCAGTCCCCTCCAAAAGCACCTGTCCTGGTTGGGCCTTGATTTACTAAAGGCAAAGAAACTGTGCACTTTGAAAAGTGCAGTTGCACACTGCAAGTGCAGTTGCTCCATAGATTAGTAAATGAGGTAAAGCTTCACTTTGCAAAGAATACCCAATCAAGTGCAAGGAAAATTTAAAAAAATGAATTTTTATGCTTGCACATGATTGTATGATGGAAGTCAGCAGAGCTTTTGCTCATTTACTAAGTTCTTACTAACCCCAATGTTACCTTGCCTTCACAGGGCAAAGTGACAAACTCTGTGCAAAGGGGCCCCACCCACCACCCAACCCTTTATATCCACCTCCCTCACTGCTCTTTCCTTTGTCACAGCCAATGCTGAAATCACTGTTGCCAAATATCCGGGGAAACAGTAACATCTACCCACAGTCATATGACAGTGCTCAGGTGTTTTGCTTGGTGTCTATTAAGGTTATTTGCAGTATAAGCCAAGGAAACAACTAAAACTCTGTAGTGTAATCATATTTGCTTTACAAAACCAGAAAAGACTGCACATAAAACTGCTGGAAAAATAATTCATAGCATGCAAAGTATAACAACATCTTCCTAAAACATACTGTACACAAGACCAAACTATCTATCCTTCCCAACAAATAAGCATGGAGCAAGCATGTGATAGGCATACGTATAATAATCAGCAACTTAACTTGGGTTTCCTGGTGATGGAATCTTCTCATGGCTCTTCCAGCACAAAACATCTGATTCCTCTGAAGTCTCTATAAAAAGTACTGCTCCTTTGTTCCTCAAGCACATGGCTTGCTTAAAGTCATATTCCCCTCCCCCTATTTCCTGCTACATCATATCCTGTAGCCTCACTCCCCGTGTTGAGCTCATAAACCAGTCCAACAGGTTAATTTGCTATTAATAGGGGGAGCCTAATTTTCCAAACACAACACATGTAACTATAATATAACCATTCACATACTGTATCTAAGATTTAAATAACCACCCAAATAGCTATAGCAACACTTCAGGCCCAGCACTTATTCTCAGATGCCCTAGGTAATGTCCCTGGCTGTGACTGAGGCAGGATCAGTAAGAGAATGCAGGAAAGGTAAGTATAAGGGGTTCCGGGTGAGGGGCATGGGCAAATAGAAGGTCTCTTTAATTGTGTTTCTGCTTAAACAGATAAATCTGTCTCAGACCTGTGCAGACCTGTCACAGTCGGCTGCACAGGACTCTAGGAGTCAGGGTTACATATACACAAAAAAAACAGTTCCATAGGCTTTGCTAAATAAATTTTTATGCAATTGTGCTGTGCAGAAACAGCTTTTATTCTTGAATTGCAAATGTGCCCAGGCTATAAACATTTAAATATTTGCATATTCTTAAAGAGTCTTTAAACAAGCCATCCCTCATCTTTCTAGCTGCTTGTACTGTAAATAAGTTCAAAGATCACAAAGATTCTAAAGTCTGAATTTGTTCAGTTTTTAATAGCTACCTTGTTCTCACATTAGAGGGCTTCCACAATGCCTATAGCTACAGAGATAAATAAGTGCTTGGTTTAAACACTTCCCGACTGGCCGAATGCAATGTATTGCAGACGTGCGGACAGTGTAGGCAAAGCAACGTACCCGTCCGTCGCCACCTACTTCCGGGTTTAGGGTGCGCACCTCCTGGCTGGCAACCGCTGTGGTTGTACACAGTAGGAGCCTGTCAGCAAATCCTGGCCAGTGATTCATGTCTATATACAACCCAGCCAAAAGCTCTGTGTTAACAATTAACACAGAGCTTCATACAGAGTCACAGTGGCGGCTGGTGTTCCATTTTTTTTTTGCTCCATCAGTCAAATACCCCACCCCCGTTGCCTGCTCGTCCGCCCACCAGCCCCACACTTACCCCATCTAGGTTGCGGGCAGCTTTTGCTCCTTCCTGTGCCTCCTCCTCAATGACTTCCCCTTGTGTCTCCTCCTCGTCTGCTTCACGGCGGCTTTAAAAAAGTTTGTTTAAGTTAACATAGTGCACTGTGTCAGGCGCCAGACACAGTGCACTATGGGAAGCGTGCCGTCGCTGCAATCACATGATTGCAGGCGTCATGCTTCAATGGCAGAGTTTATTCCTGCCTTGCGGCGCTTTGCTCTGCGCCTCAAGCCGCCTATTTGCTCCTGGTAGTGTCAATCAATCACCGCCATCCACTAGATGGCGGTGATTGATCTCGGAGGAGCCTCAGCATCACTTCCGACCATGCAGAGAGAAGCTGGAAGTGACACGACAGCTCCTTTCCCCAGCGCGACCCGAGTGGTTCAGAGGAGGAGGACTCGAGTCGGACTGCGCTGCGTGACTGCCTGCCTGGGCCTGGATTCCTGGAAAGGTGATAGAAGATGTGATTCTTCACACTACATATTACACTACCCAATTATAAATTACTTTATGACTAAGCACTAAAACTGCTATTCCTGAACAGTACCCTCATTGGCCATTGAAGCAGTCTCATTGGACAACGGATTGGAAAGTCAGGTCCTGATAACAAAGCAAAACCAAATCAGAGAGGTCACAGATGGGGCTTTTCTGGATAATAAAAGGTAAAATACATCCCCTAAGTGTCCTGTTACCCCAGGGTCAGTTAAAAAATAAAGTCAGCGGCTTTGTCAAGATGATTGTTTCTATTTACCTTGCTGTCACATATCTTAAACTGCTGCCACTTCACTGTTTCCGGTGCCGCAGGTATTCCACATTTAATGTTTGTTGCTGCTATAGATTTATGTGATTCATCCACATATTTGTTGCTGCTATAGATTTATGCGATTCTTGCACATTTTTGTTGCTGCTATAGATTTATGCGATTCTTGCACATATTTGTTGCTGCTATAGATTTATGTGATTCTTGCACATATTTGTTGCTGCTATAGATTTGTTAGATAGTTAACCTAAACATTACAATTGTCAATATTTTATCTACCAGTAATGATTAATAATCACCTGATAAATGGCTATTTACAGTGCTGCATTACTAACAGTTTAATTTTTCAATTTGATTGCGCACCCAAAACTTTTGAGCACCAGCCGCCACTGACAGGAGTCCTGACACAATGGGCTGAATCTATAAGGGACGGGGCTTAGTGGGAGGAGTCAAAAAGGAAGGGCAGGGTTTGTGCCCCCCCCCCATCCAAAAATTTCACCAGCCACCACTAATTATTAGCCACAGTTTTCAGGTAATTAAACTTTTTTCAATAGTCCAAGAAAAAAGAAGATTCCAGTATACAATTTATGCACTAAAACCATTTTCAAGTACTAATGTAAATTAATAGAAAGCCTTTGTGTACTATTCTCTGTATTATCAGTTAAGCAAATTGGTACCCTTTTAAAATCTTTTTTCCTCAGCCCCCAGTACTGGGCCACCAACACAGATTACACCAAGTGTGGAGATCAGTGAAACAACAGCAACAATGCAAAGTACACATTGGAGAACCTCAACTGTCCCAATACCACAAACATCACAGCCAGGTAAGCCGTTTACTAGCACCTAAAGGGCCACTATACAAGATTATATATTTCATTTTTATTTAGAAGGCTCCGTTTTTAATATCAATGGATGACTATCCCCCATAGTGCCAATATAAACAGAAAATACCTCAGTGCTACCTGTGTATAAAATTGTGCATACAAAGTGTGAATAAACTAAAAGAAATAAAGTGGTTGCTTCAACGCCTACTGTGTTCCCACAGTAAAGTGACCAAGTTATATAAATGGAGTTATGCAGCTTATAAAGTGTCAAAATCCCTTTACAATGATGGTAATCAAAAGTGATCAAACATATATAAAAACGTCTATTTAAATTTAAAAAAATTATATAAATTATATGAATATAAAATAATATAGTCCACAGTCAAATAATATATATATGCTAAATATATATTTTGTATTGGGTGATAAATCAATCATCTTCAATTGTCATAGATAGAAATAGTCCTCTTCCTTAATATGAATGAATCCATATGTGATAATGTGAAACCATATGGTGTGCTACCACCTTCATTAAACACCTCTGTGCTCACAGAACTCTCACCTTGATAAATATTCAAATACCCCTTATAATCAAAATTCGAAGCTGGTGTGATGATCCCCAAATCACAGCATACACCTAATCCTGCCAAAAAAGCTTGTTCAAACCTGGGTTGCTGGTCCCTTTAAGGCGCCAATGTGTGCGCTCATCAGCATGTTAGGAGAAAGCAAAATTGCCTCCCATAAAATGGCAGCAATTTATTGAATTAAAATATCTCTTACAAGTATCCGTCCAATATAAAAAAAAAATGAGCCGGCACTTCTGGACATCGGTTTAATCTTCAATTTATTCCATCATGATCTTACAATCAGCATAAAAATGGCTTACATGTTTCGGCTTAAAAACAGCCTTGTTCGCAGCATACTTTCATTGTACAAAAAGGACAAATATATATACATTCCAATTAACCAATTAGAATACATACTATTCAGGTGTATCTGGTGCGAATGGTTACTCCTGAAATGAATGGGAGGTAGCTTTTTTCAAAAGTATTTTCCTTCTACCAAACCATACTCAGTCTTAGTATATATATAACAAATATTAAAGAAGAATAAAACATAAAAGTCCAAAATAGACTGCATATTGTGTATATATTGTGTAATTTCTAAGGGGAGTATAATAAAGTAAGTACACTTAGTTAATTTCATCCTCACTTATTTGTTATAACTGTATCCATTGATTCCTTACCCATTATTCTCCACCTAATTTTATACACATTATTTCCTTACAGAGAGATAGATAGATAGACTTAATTTTAATGGTTACAAATTAACCCTTTCATAGTTCCACACACTGTACATTACCTCTCTACCTGCGATATAAATACATTGCAAAGAGTGGCATATATATGTAATTATGGATTAGAAGGGGGAAAGGATACAGGACATATAATATAAAACAAGCTCAGGGACTATATATATAGAGGAGAGGAGAAATGGATCAATTATTTCTGCTTATTAAAGAACAGGGACAGGGAGGAAAAACATATTTATTTTATTTCTAAAAGAGATCCAAATCATATTTGTTGTTTATTCCTTCTCTTACAAGTATGAAATAAAAAACGCATGTGTGTAATCAGAATACTCAGCATTTGTCGATCTTTCTGGTCCGGGATGCCCTACATGTTATGTCACATGACGTGGCTTCATCAGGGAAGTGGACTATTTTTACCAATCACGACATAAGATTATTGATTTATCACCCAATATATATATATATATATATATATATATATATATATGTATTCTTTAGCTGTGGACTACCTAATTTTATATTCCCTTCATATATTTCTACATTTGTTTAATTTGAATAAATATGTTAATATGTGTTTGATTACCATCATTGTAAAGGAATTTTGACACATTATAGGCTGCGCAACTCGATTTATATAACTTGCTCACATAGGGGTAGATTTACTAAGGCTGGTGCACTCAGAATTTGGTGCAGCTGTGTATGACAGCCAATCAGCTTCTAACCTCAGCTTGTTCAATTAAGCTTTGGCAATAAAATCTGGAAGCTGATTGGTTTCTATGCAGAAGTGAGCCTGATTTTGCACTCTCCAGCTTTAGTAAATTAACCCCATAGTGCCAATAGAGTCAGCATTCCAGTTCATTCTAAGACATCGTCATTCCAGGTTATCCCAACGGCTGAGTTTGGGACTCTATAAAGGCCACTCAAGTTCCTCCACACCAAACTCCACAGTCATGCTGGTACACAAATAGCCTTCCCCAAACCTTCCACAAGGATGTCTAAAATGTCTTTCTATGCTGTAACATTACCATAACCCTTCACTCAATAATTAACTAAATAACTAAAGGGATGTCCACACATTTTTATCATATAATGTTGGATAAATGTATCCTCTTAAATTTTTTCCAGAAAACAAGAGATGTGAACCACAGTCTAGCAAGGAGTTGGAGGAATGTGAGCAATCCATGCGTCAGGTGTGTATTACTGCTAAGTAATTTGAGGTGCTTTGCAGAGCTGGTTCCGGGGAGAGTTGAATTTCTATAAGCAGAGCCTGTAGCAGTGCTGGGAAAAGGTCCATTACCAGTGAAGGCCAACGTGCCCACACCAGTATCACATGCAGGGCAGCCATCAGAAATTTTGGGGCCCCTTACACAGCTTTAGACCTTTGCCCCCTCCGTCTGACCACCAATATTCCCCAGGGCCTGTCCACCGGCCATCCCACCACATCCGTGCACTGACCAGGGGTGTACACATGTTGAAGCTGCAGTAGGAATTATACGCCCTGTCACACTTACCAGGTGTAGCCTGCCAAGCATGACCCATTCAAGTGAACTGAAGTGTCACACTGAATGCAGGGGGGAAGAGTGACACAGACACCAGGATCGGAGCTTCTAACTACTGTGCCAACTAAGCTCATGGGGCCACCGAATAGTCAGTCCACCCCTGGCACAGACTCACATAACGGCAGGACCAGCGGCTCTTACCTGCTTGTGTGCAGGACTCTCCTTACCATGTGTTCAATAAAAGGGGAGGGACCTCCAAAGCCAATTGGCTGCTCAGATAAAATGTCCCTCCCATCTCCATTGAACACAAGGGGAAACAGCTGTGGAGCCGGAAAGAGATCATACGGCCATATCGCGGCCATGTTTTTGAAGCTGCGGCCAGTGCAATAAGAATTCCCGATGCCGGGAAAATATCAAAATATCGGGATTTCGATCGGGACATGCTCCAGTCAGGACGAGGGTCCCAAATTCGGGTTTGCCCTGGGAAAATAGGGACTGTTGGCAAGTATTTAAATGTAGCACCTTCTAGTGTGCTAGAGTAGATAGTGTTCAGTTTTTTTTGTTAGTGTAGGTAAATAGTTTGGCTTGGCTAGCAGCCAAGCCTGAGTTTGAATCTGGGTCAGTTGAGTGATCCAGGGAGGCTGGTATGACTCAGCAGGCAGCATCTCTGTTACCCCCCCCCCCCTCCACTTCTGGAACTTGTGAGAAATCTCCAAAAGAATGGGAGGGAGGTTAGGGGGAGCTGCCTGGAGTATTCATGAGGGCCCTGTCCAATCCCTAACAGATGGGTTGGCAGAGAGCAGGCCACCTCATAAATACTCAGGGTCAGCCCAGCAGGGAAGAGAGTTTGGGTGGAAGCTGGAGATGGAGTGCTAAAGAGGCTATTGGAGTCTAGTCTGGGGGGGGGGGGTGACCTCAGGTCTAGGGCTCAGGTGCTGTAGAGACCCTCTACAACACACAGAGGAATCCTTCCTGGATGCATGGGAGCAGGTGTGAGGACAGCAGGAGCCAGTGAGCATGTCCAGGAGATCTCCAGGGAGAAGACAGCCGGGTGGCTAGTGAGTGAGACAGTCGGTGAGGACTGAGGAGTGACAGTCTAAGATGGCTGCAGAGTCAGTCTGGGAGGGCTGTGGAAGATTAGCCTGGAGGGCTAGTGAAAGGTGGGCTGGCAGTGCCTGAAAAGGTGGTGCTGGGATCAGTAGCCCAAAAAGGACAGCTGGACAACCAAGGGGACCCGCTGTCCCTGCCTGTAATGGGCCTTTGTTTTATCTGACTGAGACCTTTTTATTAGATCATCTAACAATGTGCCAGCTGAGCCTGGGATTTCATGTGCTGGAGAAAGCTGAGGAGTGTGTATATATAGACTGTATATAAAAGTTGTCCCTGAAGAGTTCTGTTGAAAACAAGTGGGCATCCCATAATACCCCTATCCCCATCCAAGTTTATTCCCCTCAATAAAACAAAACAAAGCACTGGACTGTTTCCTGACTGCAGTGTGCTTGTAAAGATGCGGTGTGCCTCGCTGTGCAGGGTGGGGGATCCCATTCTACTTGCGGCTCCTTAGGTAGTGTGCTACATAAGCAATGGGGCACTTTTCCTTGTACTGACACTAACAATGGGGCATTATTCCATCCACGGATACAAACAATAGACTACTATTCTTCCCACTAATACTGATGCTGGGGCATTGTTTATTCCCACTGATGCTGGGGCATGTTCTAATTCCACTTTTCACAGTCCAGCCCCCTAAAGTTTGAAGGACAGTGAACTGACCCTTTGTTTAGAAAAATTGGAGACTGCTTCTCTAGCTAATAGCTCCATTGATTTAAAGAAAAAAACTAAATCTAAATGGCCCAAAAACTCACCTGAAATCTTGGACATGTGATGGGTCTAAACACAAGTTTTCTATTTTCTTCGGGGTGCTCATGTCGCTTCTTAGTGACATGGACACTCTCACTTGGGTTCATCAGCGAAGTACTCACAAGTCATGTATAGGAGCCCTCTGATGACTATGTCCACCACTGCGTGTGGTATTGCCTTCTGCATTGTTCAATAAAAATGATCTGTCAACTGATCAATAGTGTATCTAATCTATCCATTCCCACCAAATGTTGCCCCATTAATTAAAAAATCCACAATCTAAATGGCCCAAATACTTACCATGGTCATGTGACAAGCTCTGTACCAAGTCTTCTTTGGTTGCCCACTTCACTGCTTAGTGACGTGGTCTCTTCCAGTTGGGTCCATCTACAGGGTTCTCACAAGCTACTGGAGACTCCAGCGGCAGCATGATGAAAAGACCAGTTGGTGGTGGCTTTGGACTCCACTGGTGAATTTCCAGTCTTTGCTCCTGGACAACTGGTGGGGGGGGTGTCACATGATGGCATATCTGGGTGAGTAAAACTGTCCTTTTTTCTAATTGTGAATAATTGGAAGTGGGATGGATGTGCAAAACATTTGCCCTGGGATGGACTTTGAAAAAAATGAAAAATACAGCACAGAAAAGAGATCTATGGACATAACAGCCAATAATAATTTATTTCCGCAAGTAGACTGAAAATGTATGTCTTATAGTGCAACAGTGTGACTGCCATATTGTCTCTTTTACTTTAGGATGCATTGTGCTCTTTGTTGAGGGAGAATGCTCGCATTCAAGAACAATCTTGTCAAACCACTAAGACCAACATTTCTGTGGAGGTAACAAAAGAGCTGCTTTGATCCTTTTGTTATGTGGCTGCACATATCCTATACAGTCACTAAAGTATTAAACTTGCAAGGAAAGAAAAATGGGGTCTCTCCTTCTGAAAATGTTGACTAGATGCTTTTCCTTCAGAACTTTGAAGTGCTTACTGGAAACAAGTATTCCGGTATAGGATTTTTCTTACTGACTTTTTCATAAACGTACTCAGCTGCATACCCCGATCATTGTCTCAATGTATCAACTTTAGCAGGTTACTTTAGTCAGATTTACTTTAATTGAATTGCAGGTTAAACATTATTATTTTCTATCTTTCATAAGTCTTCAGACTAAATGCTGTGTCCTTATGGAGTACCTTGGGTCCTAGGTCCAGGACGTGGCTTCAACAATTCTTCGGTTTCATGCACACAGAACGTTAAAAAAAGTTACAAAACCGTCAGCAGCCTTTTTGAGTGTTTTTGAGCTTTTTTGAGTGTTATTGCACTAGCGTTTTTGAGCAGTACCGTCTTTGAGCATTTTTTTTTTCTTCAATGGATCAAGATCGTCCAAAAACATTGGTGAGCCACATTTTTGAGCGTTTTTGCTTTTTCCCCTCAATGGTTTAAAATGGCCAAAAACGTTGGTGAGCCGCGTCTTTGGGCATTTTTTTATTTTGCTCAATGGATCTAAAATGTCTAAAAACATTGGTGAGCAGCGTTTTTGAGCATTTGAGCATTTTTACAGCTGAAAAACGTCTCTCATAACCCACTAGTCTTGGGTTTTATTACAGCTCAAAAACGCCCCAGCAAAAAACAGTTGATAACAGCCTATCTGTGCATGAACACATAGGATAACGTGATGGGGAGTTTATTGACTGTAGGAAAAAACATCTGAAGCTATAAACAGCAGCTGTAAAAATGTCCTGTGTGCATGAGGTTCAATTTGAGATTTCCATTACTGGTTGTATGAACATTTAGGCACTCAGCAGAGATCACTTGTAATGGAGTTTGTTAGGACCTCTGTGTTGCCAGGGGCAACAGAAAGCAACAGGCAGGACAGATGGCAGAGCAGTGTAAGTCCTTAGACTGATGGTCAGAGCAAATGAAAGAGAGTGGCAGTGGAAGTAAGTTCATGGCCAGGTCAGGTGTGGACAAACAATTGTCCAGGTTCCAGATGGGTAAATGGACCGGAGACACACAAGAGCATAGGTGACAGACTGATGATCAGAAATTGCTCAGACTAGCTGAGTGTAAACACAGTCCAAACAATATAGAGGTAATAACTTAAGACAAGCCAAAAAGAATTCAAGACAGACCTCTGTCCAGGGCATGAGCAAATAGACCTGTGGTTCTCAACTCCTGTCCTCGGGACCCACTAACAGGCCAGGTTTGCAGGATAACTGAAATACATCACAGGTGATATCATTTGCTGCTCAGTGATTGCAGTCTTCTAATCTGTGTCTCCCCAAGGTAATACTGAAAATCTGGCCTGTTGGTGGGTCCTGAGGACAAGAGTTGAGAACCACTGAAATACAAGGTGGGCCATTTATATGGATACACCTTAATAAAATGGGAATGGTTGGTGATATTAACTTCCTGTTTGTGGCACATTAGTATATGTGAGGGGGGAAACTTTTCAAGATGGGTGGTGACCATGGCGGCCATTTTGAAGTCGGCCATTTTGAATCCAACTTTTATTTTTTCAATAGGAAGAGGGTCATGTGATACATCAAACTTATTGGGAATTTCACAAAAAAAACAATGGTGTGCTTGGTTTTAATGTAACTTTATTCTTTTATGAGTTATTTACAAGTATCTGACCACTTATAAAATGTGTTCAATGTGCTGCCCATTGTGTTGGATTGTCAATGCAACCCTCTTCTCCCACTCTTCACACACTAATAGCAATACCGCAGGAGAAATGCTAGCACAGGCTTCCAATATCCGTAGTTTCAGGTGCTGCACATCAGTGTGCGAAGAGTGGGAGAAGAGGGTTGCATTGACAATCCAACACAATGGGCAGCACATTGAACACATTTTATAAGTGATCAGAAACTTGTAAATAACTCATGAAAGAATAAAGTTACGTTAAAGCCAAGCACACCATTGTTTTTCTTGTGACATTCCCAATAAGTTTGATGTGTCACATGACCCTCTTCCTATTGAAAAAACAAAAGTTGGATTCAAAATGGCAGACTTCAAAATGGCCGCCATGGTCACCACCCATCTTGAAAAGTTTCCCCCCTCACATATACTAATGTGCCACAAACAGGAAGTTAATATCACCAACCATTCCCATTTTATTAAGGTGTATCCATATAAATAGCCCACCCTGTAGACAAAACATGTTGATCAGGCATGGGCTTGAAGCTGTGGCCTCACTTTAAAGGTCACTAATGAGGACAGGTGTGGACAGCACAGACCTAAGATGCAGTACTAAGTATCCATCCTATCTGGTGAGCATACAACCTTACCATCCCTGCTTTCTTTGTCACAGCACCTTTAACCCCTTCTTTGGTTGGATTATTATTGCACTTTTGCACCCACCTACTACCTCTACTGAATTTGTCACCTTATTTGAACTTTATCAGAGACATTCTATTCAAGCACTTTTTTGCACAATTTTTTGCACTATTTGTCACTTTACTTGGACTTATAATACTTTAAGGTTATTTAACTCTAATATCAGAATTTTTCATATTTGGATGAATTTCCATATTTGGATGCATTTTTTAGTTTGTCATGAATTTATACATTATTGTGGATTTTATTTGTATTTTTTTTGGTATATTATTAATATAATTAATCCAATTATGATATAATATTTATTGACACTAATAGTTATATGAATTAACACTGTTAATATTTAGCGCAGCATCTTTTGTTCTATTTTACTTTACACTATTGGTCTAGTGGAGTGCTGGCTGCTTTAATCTCTCTGTACGATTATGTCTTTTCTCCACTCAGTCGGTTGTAGACCAAACGTTCACGTTTGGAGGCAAGGGAGTAAGGAGATGGGTCTTAGGTTGTTAAGATTGGTGGGGTCCAGTGAGGCCTTTTTTGGTATGGGAGTGACTAGTGCATGTTTTAGAGGGTTGGGGAAGATGCCAGTAGAGAGGGTGAGGTTGCAGATATGAGTTAAAGAGTGTAGGATAGAGTCAGAGGGTGACTGTAGTATTTGAGAAGGAACAGGATCCAGGGGACAGAAGCGTTAGAAAGAAGTTTGTGACTTCCTCTATAGTAGGTGGGTTAAATGAGAGTATTGATTGTGCAGGAGGACAAAAGGTGTGAAGTGAGGGAGATATCTGTAAAGTGGAGATCTCAAGATGAATTGTATCAATCTTATTTTTACTGACTCCTGGGCAGTGAGTAAGTTATAGAAAAGGTATGACCACGCTAAGCTCAAAAATGGGATTTATACTAGAGGGGAAGCAGCCATACTGCGAACAAACTTAATCGTAACAAGACAAATAGATAAAAAATGGCGCCAATACCCTCAGTTCGGAGGACAGGACTCAACCCGTCACCCCAAATATTAAGGTGATGATATTTAAAGATGTGCCTACCTTCAGAGAGACATAAATATCTACAATAAGAATAAGTTCAAAGTACAAACAGTGGAAAAAATAGTGATATATGAGTTCACCTAGAACATAACAATGGTGATGAGAAATTATAATAAAAATAAAAATAATAATAATAGACGACTGGATGTAAAGTATATATTAAAGATGCGTGCTGAAAGTCCTAAGGAACTATGCTCCATGGTGAGTAAGTCATTGGTTGGAGGTAATGGAGGACGAAGTAGGGCATAAAGGTAGAAAAGAGTTGACGGGGACCAGAGACGGCTCTAGGCTTTGTGAGGCCTTAGGCAAATCTTAGACATGAGGCCCCAGTCATGCCCATAATGGGAAAAACAGTGGCAGCCTTTAGGGGCGCACGGGCGCCGCCCCCCCCATGCATGCATCCGGTCCCCTGATCTACATACAGGGCACTGAACTATGGCTTCCAATGGGGAAGTGTTTTGAAGCATGTGATTAGAGCCAGAGGCTCTAATAGGCTTCAAAAAAGGGTGGGCTCGGGGCACAGAGTACTGCGCCCTGATCCCATCCAGTTGTGTGACAATAGCGAATGGATATTCATTATCGCCACACTGATCCTCCTCCCGGCCAATCAGGAAGCAGGTCGGAGACCCGTCACCCGATTGGCTGAAAGGACAGGCGAGACAGGGGGAAGGGAAGATGACAGGGGGGTGAAGATGATGGGGGGGTGAAG
>BLSH010472648.1:360934-376041 GCA_018402905.1 Glandirana rugosa
GTAAAGAATAGCGGCGATATTTGAAAAGTAAGAAATTTGGGTTTTTTTGCAAAATGGTCGCTCTTCTTTTGTTTATAGCGGCGATAAGAAATGACGCAGAGGGGATCAAATACCACCAAAAGAAAGCTCTATTTGTGGGAAAAAAAGGACGCAAATTTTGTTTGGGTACAACGTCGCACGACCGCGCAATTGTTAGTTAAAGCGATGCAGCTCCGAATCGCAAAAAGTGCTCTGGTCCTAAAGTGCAAAATTCTTCCGGGGCTGAAGTGGTTAAACAGCCTGTCAGGAGTATGTATCATGTGTGCGCTGTAATATGCATTTTTATTGTCCATTGGTCTTACAAGCAGCACCATGCGTTTGGTAGGGTGTTCCCCCCAAATATGTATCTTTTTGTATTAATAATCCATTCTGTAAAGAATGTTTTAAAATGCCTATTTAACTTTAAGGGAACTATTTAGTGGGTTTGCGTGCTTTTTTTGGTTCTGATCAGGGCTAAAATATATTTTTTCCTCTAGTGTTAATAAAAAATATTGCATATGAAAATGTTGTATTTTCATATTCATCCAGGAGGTGGAGCTTTTACTTATCTGCTCTGTTAAAGAAGTAATTTGTTTATAGGGCTCAGTAGCGTAAGCTGAAGTTTATACACCCACATGTGAAGGAGCCTCTCCCTTCAGGCAGCCCCCTGGCTGTTTTCCTGTCATTGCTTTTGTGTTCCAGTGTATCTGGCATTATGAGCCTCGTGTTTTCCACAATGCAATCCTTTCTGTAGTATGTTGTTTTTGGACACTGTCATCACAGGCCCCAGGCTGCTATTTTGGAGACAAGCTCCCAAGAATATAGGGTGGGCCATTTATATGGATACACCTTAATAAAATGGGAATGGTTGGTGATATTAACTTCCTGTTTGTGGCACATGTATATGTGAGGGGGGAAACTTTTCAAGATGGGTGGTGACCATGGCGGCCATTTTGAAGTTGGCCGTTTTGAATCCAACTTTTGTTTTTTCAATAGGAAGAGGGTCATGTGACACATCAAACTTATTGGGAATTTCACAAGAAAAGCAATGGTGTGCTTGGTTTTAACATAACTTTATTCTTTCATGAGTTATTTACAAGTTTCTGACCACTTATAAAATGTGTTCAATGTGCTGAACATTGTGTTGGATTGTCAATGCAACCCTCTTCTCCCACTCTTCACACACTAATAGCATCACCGCAGGAGAAATGCTAGCACAGGCCTCCAGTATCCGTAGTTTCAGGTGGCATCTGTGGTGGGCACCTCTGATGGAGGCTGCGCTGATAATCAGCGCATTATCAGAGCAGACCCCCCTGTCAGGAGAGCCGCTGATCGGCTCTCCTCTACTCGCACCCTGTCAGCGCAAACTGAGGAAAGGCGATTACTAGCACTTCCTGGTAACCACTGTGATCAGCTGTGATTGATCACGTGGTAAAGAGCCTATGTCATAGGCTCTTTACCAAGATTGGAGATGCAGTGTGTCAGAGTGACACACTGTACCACGGACTGCCGTTCTGCATACCCCCGGGGGCGCACACAAGAGGCTTATCCTGCTGGACGTCATATGATGCCCAGTCAGGATAACTGATCCCCCACCTGGCTGTCATTCTGCTATAGGCCAGGTGGGATGTGGTTAAAGTGGTTGTAAACCTCAGCACTTCATAGCAGCTTTTCTCATCCTTTTCAACACAGAGGAACCCTTGAAATAACTTTTCAGTCTCGGGGAACCCCTGCTAAAAATGATTATATCTACAACTCATGATACATTAGTGTGATGGTCGGTGGGAAGAATGCTTCTTACACTTGTGGTCATTGGGAAGAATTACCCCCTTATAGATAGCTCAAAAGATCAATGGTGTCAGTGGGAACTTATCTGAGAGGCAAAAATTGCTCATTGCTCAAGGAACCCCTAGCAACCTCTGGAGGAACCCTGGTTGAGAAACTCTGTCTCAAATTAAAAATATGACAGGAGAGGGGACTCCAGCACACAGCCTGTGATTGAAAGCCCCATGTGTGCTGTGTGAAGGAGGGGGTCCCTTCCCTCCAATCAGCTCTCACTGAGCTCTGCGGAGTGTAACTTCAGCTCCTGCCCCCTGCTTTCTGAAAGCTCAGGCAAGCTGTAAAATTCTGCACTTTGATCAGAGATGACTGCAGATAAACAGGTACAACTTATGTAGGAGCATTTGCTTTATCTCTGTGTATCACCTAAGGCTAGTCACTTCACAGGGTATATGTAGGGGGTTGCAACCACTTTAAAGTATTTTTACTTCTACGATCAAGGCTAGTGAGAAAGCTCTTTGTCAAAATAATATGTACCCATCTAAAATATAGCCTGCTGGGCCAGTTATGTAATGTAGCACCTGTCATGTATTGTCAGTTTTATTTGAGTGTACAATCTCTCTTATTATCTGTTTTCTCTGCTGCAGAGGTTCAGATGAAGGTTTCCAGGGATCTGTGTGGTAAAGGAGCCCCTTCCATAATTCTGACTGTATTGGAGAACACCATGAGGGTCCCATGCACACACGTGCCTAGAAATGCTGGTGAGTACAGCTTTCTTAAAAAAAGGCAAAAAAGCAAAGTGCAGGAACCTGCTGTCATCCAGCAACCCTCTTATCAGTCTAATACTAAACTACTGTGATGGTCGCTGTGGATTTCTGTACCTCATCTAAGTTCCATAGTATATGGCATCTATAGTGGCTCTCTTAGTGTACAGACTGTAATTCATTGTCTTTATTGCATGTACTATTTTCTATTGAGATGGAGCAATCCTAATCACCTATAAAGGACTTGGAGAAATAGGAGAAAGTGACCATGAAAATACAAAGGAGATCAATTCCCCCATAATAAGTGGAGCCATCACCAATCCCAATACAGTAAACTTGGACCCTCCAGTGGCGTTCTACTTGAAACAGCTAAAGGTTGGTACAAGTAAAACTGTAAGTTTGACATCTGCACACTGTATGCATATTGGCCATTACAGAAAGATTTGACCTGGGTCAGGATGATTCACATAAACCTAGATATCCATGAGTCTGCCCAAACTACCCCTTCTCCCAGCAGCCAGCCAGTTGTACAGACATGAATTTCTCTAGCTACCAGGAGATCAGATATACAGTATACAGTATGTCCTGGAAACATTTTTGGTGCAGCTTTGCCAGTACCCAGCACCATTTTTTTAAAAATGTATGTACTACTACTGGTATAGCGCCATTACATTTACACAGGGCTTCACATATATACTGTATATTCCACATTCACATCATTCATCCTGCCCTCAAGGAGTTTACAATCTAGGGTCCCAAACTCACATTCATATATACCCATACTAGGGCTAATTTATCTACCAGCATGTCTTTGGAGTGTGGGGGGAAACTCACATAGGCACAAGAAGAACATGCAAACTCCAGGTAGGTAGTGGCATGGTTGAGATTTGAACCGACAATCCTAGTGCTGCCTGGTGGAAGTACTAACCACTTAGCCATTGTGCTGAATGTGTTCAGAATATAGACAACCATACAGAGAAAAGTATGCAGATATAATCAATGCACAATTAGTTGCCCAGACTGCAATAACCAGTAACTCGGGCCACATTAGAGTCTAGCAGAGGCTTACTGGTCCATAGGCCAAGGAAACAAAATTACAGTAGCTGCCTACAGTGATTGAGAAAGGGATGTGGCAACTTATAGGAAACTGGTCAGAGTGTAAAATTGGGTCCAATAGGGGACATAATCCATTTAGAAGAAGAGGAAGGGTCAAGGCAACGGAGGGTTCTGCCTTTAGAGAATGGTTTAAGATGCAGTAGATGGAAAGAAGAATAGGAGAAGAAGAGAGTAAAAAAAGTGGATATAGGGAAGGGAGGGGGAACGGGGAGGGTATCAGGGCCATTTGAGTAGAGTCCCTGGGGCTCAGCACCTAAAGGGAAGAGTAATTTGCTACTGGCAATGAGGGGCGGGCATATTTATTCATAAACGATCTGGAGGATGGGATAAACAGCTCACTCTCAATATTTGCGGATGATACCAAGCTAAGCAGGGCAATAAATTCTCCACAGGATGTGGAAACCTTGCAACAAGATCTGAACAAATTAATGGGGTGGGCAGACAAGTGGTAAATCAGGTTTAACGTAGAAAAATGTAAAATAATGCATTTGGTTCTCTGTTTATGCCTCACCCGCCCTGGGATGTTCTAGGGTGCTTACATTCTGCCAACAGACTTTTGTACCTTTGTGCCTAACAGGTGCTGACACACTATTGTACATGGCAGACTTGGCTACTCGGTTACCAGTCCGATCCTTACCATGTGGCGATCCTTATAATCTTACTGTCTAATGCTGTTAATGCCTTTACGATGTATAAGATGCCTTACCGATCTGTGGTATGACAGGTTCTAGATACTGAATGTTTGATAGTAAATTTGGTTAACGTCAATATATTGTAGTCCTCTTTGACCTGTGACCTCAAGACAAGGCTATCTGATTTTATGTTATATGGGGGGTACTTCATTTATGTTTCTCTATGATTTTGGCCACTCCCCTACCCTCTAGGTCTTGGGAACCTGCGACTGCTTGGAAGAGTACGCTGCCCTGACGCTGTACTGGCTCGTCTGATCTATGACCTTTTCTCTGCCAGGCCCTAGGGGTTGGTCGGACGCCATTAATATATATTTTTTTTGTAGGTCTTAGCGCCTCCAGGATCTTGTAAAAACACTATTTCCCCGCTACTATGTGGGTAGTGGTATTCTAATGTTTCACTATGCGACTCTATGGCGAGCCTTCTGGTTTTGGGGCTCGGTCCTGGGAGACGGAGTATTACCTCACTATACCACAGGTCTTAAGGCCTGAATATTTTAGAGTTGTACCCCTTTTTTTTATTTATTTTTTACGTTGCATGGGCCCTGGATTCTTACTCCCCTTAGACTAGCTGGGGGAGCGCATGACTCTGATTCCCTACCCTAGCTCATCTTCGCCCGGTGAGTACATGCGGTCTGGCCCGAGCTGATATGGGCCCCTCCCTCCGTCCGCTGTTATGAGATGGGTGGAGGGACGAGCAGTGCAATTAATCCCGGACAATATAGGAATAGAGGTGAAACAGTGGTCACAGATGTGAGATACTCTGATAGGACCTACTGCAAGTCCAGGCCATGATTTGTGAGGCATGAGGCAGTAGAAATGAGTGTGAGTGTGCTAGGTATACCAGTACTTATTCTCCCCTTTTTTAGTTTTTCTCTAAATCTGACCTCCAGCCTCAAATCCCCTGCTTCTATACTCTTCCTTGACTTACACAGTTTCGTTATTGTACATTTCAAATAGATTCTTTGTTAGGATGGGCGGGTAGGGAGGGGCCTGCTCACTCGGACGGGTCTAACCTCTCTCCACCTAGGATACGGCACCGATCTCCGGTATCTCCCCGGAAAGGGCCGTCTAAGCCACTCTTTTTCCCTCACTTCTTTATACTCTCTACTTTCTTATCTTTTTATTCTTTGCTCATCTTTCTTACCCATTGTTTTAAACCCCCCCTTTTTTTTGTGGGGACCGGGGGCGATGGATTCTATTAAAATTACCTCACAGAAAGTAAAGAGACTAAATACCCCGGAAAAACGTATGCTGCTAAACGACTTGAAACACTCATATACAGATGTGGTCTTCATACAGGAGACACATTTCAGAACAGACAACAAACCCGCTTTAAGGAAAAGGCACTTCTTATTGGTCTATCACACGACAAACTCAGCTGCTAAGACTAGAGGGGTTTCTATACTGTTGTCCAGTAAAACACTCTGGACTTGCCTAATGAGGGACAAGACACTTTCATCTGGGCGACCTTGGCCACCCTAACGGAATTCTCAATAGGACAGCTGATATTGGGGGGCGACTGTAACATTCCCTTAATACCGACAGTTGACACGTCGGCGGGAGTGTCCTCAACCCGTATGGGCGCTCTTAGGAAGATCATACATTGCCTTCATGAGGCCCGCCTGATAGACATCTGGAGATTACAGCACACAGAAGAACGGGATTACATGTTTTTTTCAGCACCACACAGGGCTTACTCCAGAATTGACTATTTTTTGATCCCACACAGCCAGCTACAAGCGGTGGTGGAGTCGACTATACGTAACATAACCTGGTCAGACCATACCCCCATCACCATTCGCTATGTGCTCTCGACGGTCCCTAATTCCAGAACCTGTTTTTGGAAATTGAACAAAAGCTTGTTACATAACCATAAGGTGGTGGCGGATGTTAACAGGGAGTTACATGGTTACTTTCAAACCAACGACCAACCGGACTGTGACCCGGGGATACTATGGGAAGCTCACAAGATGGTGATTAGAGGGGTCCTAATAAAACATGGCGCCAGACTAAAAAAAGAGCGAGACAAACAATTACTAGATCTCCTAGGAAAAATACACCAGGTAGAAACACAACATAAACAGACACCACTCCCCACTCTAGAGAAAGAATTGACCACCCTTCGACATCAGGTAGTAGACCTCCTACAATATAAAGCCAAAGCGGGGATCCAACATGGTCGGAAAATTAGCTATGAATCTGTCAATAAATGTGGGAAGCTGCTAGCTAAGGAGACCAGAGACCATAGACTCACCACCTACGTACCACAAATAATATCCCCATCAGGCACTAAAGCCGTTTTTCCGCGTCAGATTGCTCAATCACTCTGGGAGTTCTACTCCTCTCTTTATAATCTTCCAGACCAGAATACTTCCCAGGAGGAGATGGAGGAATATGTGTCATCCTCCCACAGCTCCTGCCGGGGGTGAGGGAGGACCTGGAGATTCCCATTACACAGGACCAGGTGACCGGGAGTTCTATGAAATCGGGCAAAGCGCGGGGCCCAGATGGCTTTATGCTTCCATATTTACAAACCTTTCCCCCAGTCCTAAACTCTTACTTGGTGAAACTCTTTAACTCTCTGCATTCCGACACCTGCCTAACCAGAGACACCCTAAAAGCCCATATTACAGTTGTCCCAAAAGAGGGCAAAGATCCCTCAGCGTGCGGCAGCTACAGACCGATTTCCCTGTTAAACATAGATCTTAAGCTGTTCAGTAAAATCATAGCAACCCGCCTGGCAGCCCATCTACAAGATATTATCCATTTAGACCAGGTTGGTTTTAACCCGACCAGAGAGGCGAGGGACAGCACTACTAAGGCCCTGAACTTAATACACGTAGCTACAAAAGATAAGACGCCTTGTGTATTCCTCAGCACCGACGCAGAAGGAGTTTGACCTTGTTAACTGGTCGTTTATGATGACGGTTCTTAAAGCGGAGGTCCGGGCTAAAAAAAAAAATTAAAAGTCAGCAGCTACACATACAGTAGCTGCTGACTTTTAATATTAGGACACTTACCTGTCCTGGACTCCAGCGATGTCGGCACCCGCCGCCGATCTTCGGATCGGGGGACGGGTGCAGCCGCTTCCATCGCGGGTAAGGGAACCCGGACGTGTAAGCAGTACAGCTTCACGCCGGGCACCTTACCGCGCATGCGCGAGCTCTGCCACGCTCTGCTACTGGCCAGGCGGCCAGTAGCAGAGCGAGCAGGGAGGAGGGAGCCGGCTTCTGACGTCATCTGCCGCGTCCGCCGGCCAGAACTCCCGGAAGTGTGGAAAAGGACACCTGTCTAAAGACAGGTGTCCTCTTCCCCCTCCCCCCCGAAAGGTGCCAAATGTGACACCTGAGGGGGGGAGGAATCCAACCAGCGGGAGTTCCACTTTAGGGTGGAACTCCGCTTTAAACATGTGGGAGTGGGAGAGAAGATGATGGGGTGGATAGCTAAATTGTATCTTAATCCGAGAGCTCAGGTGAAGGTGAATGGCCTTCTGTCTGAACCGTTTGCTATAAAGAACGGGACCCGACAGAGCTGCCCGCTGTCTCCCCTCCTATTCGCCCTTTCGATTGAGCCCTTTCTGTGCACAGTGCGCCTAAACCCAGACATCACAGGAGTGAGGATTGGGACTGGGCACCATAAAATCTCAGCATATGCTGACGATCTCCTCTTTTCACTCACCAATCCCACAATCTCCCTTCCCAATCTTCTGTGCGCGTTTGCGGATTACGGCAAATTATCTAACTTAGGGATGAATTTTGATAAGTCAGCGGCTATGGCAGTGGGTGTAGACTCAACTACTCTGGCAACTCTGAAATCCAACTTTAAATTCAAATGGTCCGATAGCTCGTTTAAATACCTCGGTACCCTCCTCCCCCGCGATGTGGCCCATACGTTTAATCTAAACTTTCCCCGACTGCTCTCCACTATAAAGGTTCTACTGGACAAATGGAAAGGAGGATTACATTCCTGGTTCGGCAGGTGCAATCTACTAAAGATGAGTATACTTCCAAAGTTTTTATACTTATTGCAGGCCCTACCGATCAGTATTCCCAGTGCTTATTTTAAACAAGTTCATACCCTTTTTGTGAAATTCGTCTGGGCACAGTCGAGACCGCGCCTCGCCAGGAGATTCCTGACGTTACCCAAACATTTTGGTGGGCTGGCCCTACCAGATATTCGGAAATACTATTTATCTGTGCACTTAGGCAGAATCATTGACTGGGGGAGGCATGCGACAAAAAAACTAAGGGTACAAATAGAACAGGCACAATCCAGCACCCCCCTGCAAGGCACCCTGTAGTGTAACGAAAATCTACCACCAGATTTTAAAATACTTCCTACGATAGGTACCACGCTTCGGTCATGCCAGCAGATAGTCTTTTCTATGTCCCTCTCTTCACGGGATTCTCCGTTACTCCCTATCATAGGTAACCCGACATTCCCACCGGGAGTGGGAAGGTCCTCTTTTCAGACCCTTAGACACGGGGCTCGAGCCTCCCACTACATAGACCGATGGCCTTCTTTGTCCACACTGACTGAGACTCCAGGAAGATGCCAGATCCCCTTCTGGGACGCAATAAAACTGCACCACTTTTTACATGCCATCCCTGACCCGCGACGGTACGATCGGGACTTGACAACTTTTGAGGAGTACTGCTCAGGTGGGGGTCAACTGAAGCAAGTTTTGACCAAGACATTGCCTTGGTCAACACGCCAATGGAACAGCCACATTTCCCGTTTCTGCTAGCGTGGGAAGTTGATCTAAATTGTACTTTCACATCTATTCAGCAACAAAACTTACTACAACTGTCGTTGAAATCTTCTATCTGTACCAAGCTTCAGGAAACAAGTTATAAAATCCTTACCAGATGGTACTATACACCTCAAAGACTGAAGATCTGCTACCCAGAAGGTTCTGACCGTTGCTGGAGATGCCAGACGGAGAAGGGCACGATGCTGCATATCTTCTGGTCCTGCCCTAAACTGTCTCATTTCTGGCACACGGTGCGTATTGTAACACAAATATTTACGGAGTACACTATCACTGATGACCCGGCGTTTTTCTTGCTGCATGTATCCCCATAAAAGTATACCGTAAGTCTGTAGTGCGACACTTACTGAACTCAGCTAAATCCTGCATACCCGCACTATGGAAGAAACAGACACCCCCCAGTGTTGGCGACTGGTTGCGGAGGGTAGAGAAAATCAATAAAATGTAAGACCTGATCCTTTCTGCACAGAATAAACATGAGAAATACTCTATGGCGTGGAGACTCTGGAACATGTTTGTTCTGTCAGATGAAGGACTATCTCTATTCAATGAATAATGGGTATTTAGACAAGCACCCTTGGTGTTACGATGAGACTTGCGAGGTGGTTCACCCCTCATTCCCCGCACATTCCCTCCCCCCTCCCCCCCCCCCCCCCCCTTCATTCCTTCTCCTCTTTTATAATTTTCCCTTCTTCTATTCTCTCTTATTATCTCCCTTCCATTTTCTC
Organism: Glandirana rugosa; assembly: GCA_018402905.1. NCBI lineage: Eukaryota > Metazoa > Chordata > Amphibia > Anura > Ranidae > Glandirana > Glandirana rugosa. The sequence continues at coordinate 370,803 of BLSH010472648.1, forward strand.
TCTCTTTAAGTTGTGTTCTGCAATAATAAAACAGAAGGAGGAAGGCAATTCAAACCCTCGTTCTATTTTCCATATTGAAAATTGTTCTCAATCCCTCTGGGATATACCTGATATGTTAGGTTTTACATACTATATATATATATATACTAGAAAGAAAAAATTGTATACACTAGACACCAATTGGGGTGTATCAAGTGAATACACTAATGAGTTGGACTTTGCCGGCACTTCATGAAACTGATGGGTTTGATAAAATTTATATTTATTAGATCATATTAAAAACATGTTGCAGCATACAGTAAATCATACATTATGATACAGAAATTGAAAATAACAATTCCACATGAGTGGGGGGTAATACAACTACCGAACCAGTTTTCATGAATGAGTATAAGAAGAGGAGGTCGACGCGTTTCGCACCGCTGTGCTTCCTCAGGACCCATTTCTCTTCAAGCTATAGGATGTAAATGCACAAATTGACATACTATTCTTTACAAATGTTGGTATCATATTTACAGTAATTATTTATTTTATTATCTATATTCACCTACATTCACCGTGACTGCGTTGTTTGTGGTTCGCACTTCCCCAATTGGGCTAATGAACGTCAGGGGGGCAGACACAGGGGACCCAAAATCAGGCTGATCCAGTACCAAAAAATAAATCTAAATGTAAATAATTAAACATGAGCCGTTGCAAGGGAAACATGTATCTATAGGTATATACGTATATAAGTGGCTATGGTAGCCCAACTAAATATCATACCTAGAATTTGCTGTGTATGAGACGATGTGATATCAACACATACCCATGCGTCTCTTGTTAGGTATTTATGGTTACAGCGTAACTGTGAATAACAGATCAAAAGACAGCGGGTGAAAATCGCAAAATGTTAAGCTATGCAGCCATGCTCCAATGTGTTAAGCTAGCATGGATATCCCTGTGAAAACATACCTGGATCCTGTTACTCAAACTGCCAAGATGTTAGGTTACCAAAGGGATAAAGTAAGCAAGCAGAGCTCCTATCCCAGGTGACTTTTCAGGCTCCACTAGGGCGGGTTAGAGGGGGGAATGCCTCGTACATAAAGAGTACTGTACGCCAATAGCACCTGATGAACATAAATGGCATATTTAGGCATCTCTATCCTCCATCTCCATGGCCGTATGTGGTAGTAATTGTATGAGATTTACCTGGTATCTTTCTCTTGATTGTATCCCCCGCCCGCCGGCAAGAAGCTGCTTCTGGGATATCCAGTGATCGCCTGAGTTTTATCCCCCATCGCGCCGCGTGTGCGCCGCCTCGCCGGGCGGCGTGTGACGTCACTAGGCTGCGACGCCCACACGCGGCGCGACGTGCGTCTCAGCAGGCGGCGCATGCTCAATGACGAGCGCGCCGTCTGCAAGGAAGGGCAGAACCGGCAAGCGCCATTAGATGGGAGGAGACCGAGACAAGCTTGTCAAGGCTTCCCCAAGTGCGGCACTCGCCCAGAGCCCATTCACAACACACCTAAAAGGTGTGTGAGACACATATGCCTGCCCCATATGACGCATACCCGAAAAAGGGGGAAGTGAATGACAAAACCACACGCAGTCCAAATTATATAATAATAAAAAGAGAAACACAAAAAAAGACAAAAAGAAACACAATGTGGACAAGAAAATATATATAAAGCATGTTCAATTATAACATATATGTAATACTTTATATGAACAGGGCAGTATGTCTCTGGTTGGTACAACTGGTGATGAATGTCAAGAGAGGGATATTCTCAACCAGAAAAAGAAACCGATTTGTTGTTGTGGTAGCAGGTAGGAGGCCCTGGCATAATCATGGGGTTTAACTGTATTTACTATAGATAGGGTTTGTAACTGAGCGATTCGTTAAGGCCAGGTTGTTCGTTGGGTTTGAGGGAGTAGATCCAACGTGTTTCACGTTGGAGTATGTATGATCTTATCATATTCTCCCCCTCTAGGATTTTCTAGGATCCTTTCTAAGGCAGCGAATCGAACCACTTCAGTACTATTGTTGTGTTTTAGGCCCAAATGTCTCCCTATTGGTGTTTATAGTATGTTTTTGTTACCATAATAAATACAAGCTTGTCTCGGTCTCCTCCCATCTGATGGCGCTTGCCGGTTCTGCCCTTCCTTGCAGACGGCGCGTTTGTCATTGAGCATGCGCCGCCTGCTGAGACGCACGTCGCGCCGCGTGTGGGCGTCGCAGCCTAGTGACGTCACACGCCGCCCGGTGAGGCGGCGCACACGCGGCGCGATGGGGGATAAAACTCAGGTGATCACTGGATATCCCAGAAGCAGCTTCTTGCCGGCGGGCGGGGGATACAATCAAGAGAAAGATACCAGGTAAATCTCATACAATTACTACCACATACGGCCATGGAGATGGAGGATAGAGATGCCTAAATATGCCATTTATGTTCATCAGGTGCTATTGGCGTACAGTACTCTTTATGTACGAGGCATTCCCCCCTCTAACCCGCCCTAGTGGAGCCTGAAAAGTCACCTGGGATAGGAGCTCTGCTTGCTTACTTTATCCCTTTGGTAACCTAACATCTTGGCAGTTTGAGTAACAGGATCCAGGTATGTTTTCACAGGGATATCCATGCTAGCTTAACACATTGGGGCATGGCTGCATAGCTTAACATTTTGCGATTTTCACCCTCTGTCTTTTGATCTGTTATTCACAGTTATGCTGTAACCATAAATACCTAACAAGAGACGCATGGGTATGTGTTGATATCACATCGTCTCATACACAGCAAATTCTAGGTATGATATTTAGTTGGGCTACCATAGCCACTTATATACGTATATACCTATAGATACATGTTTCCCTTGCAACGGCTCATGTTTAATTATTTACATTTAGATTTATTTTTTGGTACTGGATCAGCCTGATTTTGGGTCCCCTGTGTCTGCCCCCCTGACGTTCATTAGCCCAATTGGGGAAGTGCGAACCACAAACAACGCAGTCACGGTGAATGTAGGTGAATATAGATAATAAAATAAATAATTACTGTAAATATGATACCAACATTTGTAAAGAATAGTATGTCAATTTGTGCATTTACATCCTATAGCTTGAAGAGAAATGGGGTCCTGAGGAAGCACAGCGGTGCGAAACACGTCGACCTCCTCTTCTTATACTCATTCATGAAAACTGGTTCGGTAGTTGTATTACCCCCCACTCATGTGGAATTGTTATTTTCAATTTCTGTATCATAATGTATGATTTACTGTATGTTGCAACATGTTTTTAATATGATCTAATAAATATAAATTTTATCAAACCCATCAGTTTCATGAAGTGCCGGCAAAGTCCAACTCATTAGTGTATTCACTTGATACACCCCAATTGGTGTCTAGTGTATACAATTTTTTCTTTCTTGCAATTTAGGACGGTGGCACACTTTTTGGCATGAATTTCTATATATATATACTGTTTGACACTGGAATTTGTACGTTTCATATGATGTACCGGGCTTTGTCCTTTTTCTTTCCCTTCACTAAAAATTTTAATACATATTATGTTTGAAAAAAAAAATGCATTTGGGTACCAAGAACATGAACGCATACTACTCACTAGGGGGAGAGCCTCTGGGGGAATCTAGGATGGAAAAAGACCTAGAGGTCCTAGTAGAGAACAGGCTTAGCGGTGGCATGCAAAACCAAGCTGCTGCAAGCAAAGCTAACAAGGTGTTGGCATGCATTAAGAAAGGGATCAACTCCAGAGATAAATCAATAATTCCCCCCCTCTACATGTCTCTGGTAGGGTTGCCACCTGTACGGTTTTCTCCCGGACAGTCCGGTTTTTGAATGATGTGTTCGGGTTTACATCTGCTTCAGACCCGGACACATCATTCACACTTCACACGGGACTGCCCCGGGAGCGACAAGTCTGATCCTTATCTGCTCTGTCTCTCCTCCCAAGTCCCGACGGCAGCAGCCTGTGTCAGAACAGAACGGTAAGTGCCAGACCAGGGGATCCTCATCCTCCTTCTCCGATCTGTATACACTGACACTCACACAGGAGGAGAAGGAGGGGGAGGAAGGACGAACTGATTGAGGTTGGTAAGAATTATAAAAATGTATTTACGTTTTTTTTCACATTTACAAAGTAAAAGGAAGTTTCCTCCGTCCCGGCTGCAGCCTTCACTTCCTCTAATCTACTCTACACACCACTGACCTTCTACTCCCTTTTCTCTGAGTGAGCAGTTTCAGGTCTTCAATTTCTTCTTCTCAGATATAAACCTGCTGAATGCAGGCTCATTGCTTAGTCTGTATATAAGACAATATCCCCATCCACAATATAAAGCTTGTGGGCAGCCTCTGAACAAAGTATTGTTCTCATAAATGTATGCAAACTCTACTGAATGCTCAAATTCTGTCTATGCACAGTTTAGCAACACCGACCTCTCCCCTTCTTTCTGTACACAGAAGCTATGCTGATGTGCCCCCCTCCTCTACAACATATACAAGCTGACCCCTTCTCCCTATTCTAATGTACAGACAAAAGCAGAGCTCATCTATGGACCTTAAGCCCCGTACACATGGGTGCGACAGTCGTATAACCAAATGGCCCAAATTGTATGCCAGCTGTTGTGTCTCGCGTACTGACACACACTAAGCGTCGTTCAACCAAGCCGAACGTAGTGACGTGTTACAATCGTATAAAGAGGAAGTTCAGGTGAGTGTGATTTGTGAATTAGGAATGCAGGTTACACTTCCGGCCGTTCCTGACTTCTGAGCATGCGTGTTTTGCACAATACAACTTGTTGGACCAACTTCTCTGTACACACGGTACAACGGTCGTACAATCAAAATTTTCTAGTCTGCTCATCCAACTTCTGTTATACAACTGTCATACATCGGCTGTTCCAATCATGCGTACTAACGGACGGATGATTGTACAACAAGCGGTCGTACGACCATTTTCATACGACCGTTGCACCGCATGTACGGGGCTTAATATGCACAGTTAACCATCTCATCCTTTTCTCTACACCGGCGCTCTCAATCTGCCTCACTTCTGTGCCCACTAGGTGATGTACATACAAATGTTTTCTTATTCAGCAATAATGTAAGATGGATAAAACATCTCCCACCCCCCACATTTAGCCACCATTTCTTTAAAATGGCCACATAAAAATATGTTACTGCCAAGTAAAATGGTCTTCAGTCCTTGCCGGCCTTCACATTGGACGTAAGGATTAAGTGTTTAGTG
>BLSH010472648.1:380722-395006 GCA_018402905.1 Glandirana rugosa
AATGAGATTTGATCCTCCCACGATGTTTTTATTATTTATACAATATGAATTTCGCAAACAATGGGGTTTTGAAGTATAAGGACAATACACGGACGACATGGTACATGAACATATTTATTATTTTTGTAGCACCCTCCTAGTTTAGAGTAAGCAGCAAGGCACATTTTAGTTAGCTCCTCTATAAGCAGGAGCATGAGTTGATTGCTTTGGGCTCTCCAGTATCTCAAAGACTGCTGTTCCGCTACTTCCCCTGTCTTCGGAAGAGTTCTGTAAGTATAGTGGGAGGGAGAGCAGCACAAGCAGCCTGAATATTTATGGATCTCCAGCCAATCCTTGGAGAGCAGTGTCCAGTAGGTGGTTGGAGAGCCTATATATATATATTGAGCCTTGGCGGCCAGGTTGTTCCAGAGTTCCAAGGTTCACCCATCTGGAGGAGACCCCTGGGGCAGATACACAGGGGAGAAGCCTCAGGAGTCCTTATTTTTGAAAGACACCATGGTCTCAACTGCGCTGGATAAGAGCCAGGAGGACAAGAATGAGGAAGCTCCACTATTCTGAGACTGAGTGAGTAGTTGATCCTGCTGCAAAGTGAAGAAGTGACTGTGGGGTGTTTATCTTACAAGCCAATGCTTGGTGCAATATGGTGTTGTGCAAGACAACCAGGAGTGTGCCATACTGTAAAAGTGATTAGTGCTGCCAGGAGCAGTGCAAGACAGCCAGGAGATGTACTATATACCCAGGAGAAAGTACAGTGCAGCCTAAAGTTGTGCAATACAGCTTGCAATTTGTACCAAGCAACCAGAAGCCTAGCAGTCCTCAGTTTCCACAATTCAGGGTATCCCATGCTCCCATCCCTATCCAAGTTCCTGTTCAAAAAAAAAAGAAACTCCTACTCAGTGGAAGAATACCAAAAATGTTGTGTGCCTGGCTGTGCATGCAGTGAGTGGGGGAAATAGGCCCAATTACTAGCAGCTACCCACATTGCATTTTAATAAAAAAAAAGAGTCACTTTAAAATATAACTAAAAGCAAAACTTTTTTTACGTTTTGGATAGAGAGAAGAATTAGAACACCCATCAGATTTTATTGCTTTCTGTACCCCTATGATGAAGATCCATCTCTCTTTTTGTCCTGTTTACCATTATCATTGAAAGTGAAAGTATATTCCAAAATTTGGATTGTCCCCAAAAAAGTAATAGGGGGGAGATTTTCAAATGGGGACACTAGTTCTCGTGGTCCCCAAGGGATTCCCTTAATTTGCCAGGATTTCAATTAATTTCCTGTTTGATCATGGGATAGGACAGGAAGGGAAATCTCCACAATGGGATGCAGATTATTATAACCCTCCCTTGCTCTATCCAAAATGAAAGAACATTTTTGGCTATAGTTCTACTTTAAGAATGCATGCATTTCTTCTTGTGATCTTTCTAGAGGGGGGTGTCCTTTCCTTCCACTTAGGTCTCAGATTACACTCAGCTCTCCTCTCCCCTGCCTGCTGGAGCTCAGAGATTCTGTGTAAAATGTGCGATTCTGTGTAAAATGTGTGCTTTATGAGGCTGTAGAAAAGAGAACACTTCTGATAAACAGATACAACTTATGCAAGAGGATTTGTTTCATCTCTGTGTATCACATGAGACCAGTCACTTCACTGGGTATATGTAAAGGTTAACAACCACTTTCAACTTTAAGATTTGGAAGGCATTATCACTAGAGAGATATGATTGACGCCTACTTCATTTATCACATGAAATCCTTGTATTTGTTTGTAGAAAAGCAGAATGCTGTGAATTCACCTGGAAAGCACTGGCTGCCCAGATTGTTTTCCTTGTAAGCCCACATGTCCAGATATAGGCCATGCCATCACTAAACTATAGGTATTTATTACAGGATATATATGAACATAAGCAATGTATTTTTAAATGTCATCAATGTGCATTCCCCTATAGGCAGTTCCTCCATCCTTCATTGTGCAATGTGTGTTCTGGGATACAGAGACCAGGGTTTGGTCAAACCATGGATGTGAGACCAAGAAATTCGACAAAGTGAACAGCACTCTCTGCGTCTGCAACCACCTGTCCACCTTTGCTGTCCTTATGGCACCCGGTGACATCCAGGTAATGGAAACTGTGACAATATTTTGTTTAATAAGACAGTAATAAGCTCATGCGGTTTTGGCTAATGAATAAAATATACATACATGTTAACATTTGTTAGGAATGCATTGAAATATAACAATAATAACCTAAAATTGCCAAATGTCTGCTCATAGCTTGTTATAAAGAGATACAGATACGGTATATGCTGAACATAGGAGAAAGAGGTTGCATGACTACCTAAAGGCAGTCTAAAGGTCTATGTGGTGACAACACTGTACATAATTTCAATGGCATTGCAACGTAGCTAATTTTTTTTTTACAAAATATATTTTAACCACTTTTTCCCCACAAATAGAGCTTTCTTTTGGTGGTATTTGATTACCTCTGCATTTTTAATTTTTTGTGCTATGAACAAAAAAAGACCGACAATTTTGAAATAAAATATTATCTTTTACTTTCTGCTATAAAACATATCCAATAAAAAAAATGTAAAAAATCTAATTTCTTCATCAATTTAGGCCAATATGTATTCTGCTACATATTTTTGGTAAAAAAAAAATCCCAAAAAGTGTATATTGATTGGTTTGCGCAAAGTTATAGCGTCTACAAACTATGGGATAGATTTATGGACTTTTTATTTATTTTTTATTGTTTTTACTAGTAATGGCGGTGATCAGCGATTTTAAGCGGGACTGCGACATTGCGTCGGTCAAATATGACACTAAGTGACACTTTTTGGGGACCAGTGACAGTAATACAGTGAACAGTGCTAAAAAATGCACTGTCACTGTATAAATGACACTGGCAGGGAAGAGGTTAACACCAGGGGCAATCAAAAGGTTAAGTGTGCTCCTAGGGAGTGCTTTCTAACTGTGTGGGGGATGGACTGACTGGAGGAAGAGAGACATCTGTGTTCCTGATTAGCAGGAACACAAGATCTCTCTCTTCCTGCCTGACAGAACGGCGGTCTGCCTTGTTTACATATGCAGACCGCCGTTCTGCCTCCCCTATCAACGATCGCAGGTGGCCAGTGGCCATTTTGCCCACCGGACTCGTTGATTGGCTCCCGCTGTGCTTGGATGAGCCAATCCAAGGAATCATGTACAGGTACGTGATATTCTGCTTAAAGGCCTCTGACGCAGTATATGTACGTGGAGTGGTCCTTAAGAGGTTAAAAGCATCTTTGAAAGCTCTCCCCAAATCATTCAACTATCATAAGATATTTGAATTTTGTATTTTTGCCAGCAATATATACGCTCACCACGCATGCCAATGATCCTCTTGTCTGGATCATAATTCATTGGTTGTATAATTATCTGTACAATGAGCTCATCTGCATATATTCACATACTGTATAACATAAAGCTTAGTACACACGATCAGAAAATCTGCTTAAAAATACCGCTTTCGAATTGATCGTGCAATAATCTGATCGTCAGCACGCAGCTTTTGGGAGTCGATCACAACAGTTCATCCGAAATTATCTGAAGGGACAAACACAAAAAATGTTTCTCGTATGATAACAGATCGTACAATTTTCTTTTAATCAGTATAGTATTCATCTGAAAAAAATCTGAAACGCAAAACCACACATGCTTGGAAACGAAAGAATACATTACAATACAATGCAACACTTTACATCACTTGTTGTATTCTGTCGTACAAGAATTTTTGTAACGAGAATGCAAAAAACTCTCAAAAAAGTATGATTACACTATATTATATACAGTATATTCTGCGCCCTACTATGTGAGGTGTCATTCTAGATGCTCTATTTTGTTGTGGTTTCTACTATAGATCACATCCTACCACTTCCAGAGTTACCCCTGAGGAAGGAGCTATTTTGACTCTGAAACGCGTTGGATGCCCATGTGACTTCTGTTTGTATAATTAAAAATAATCAGAGACCGTTGTATTTTGTGTTTTTGTGTCCACTTTATGATGCAAAAAAAAAATGTGTATAAAACTTTTAGGCTGGATTCACACCTGTCTGGTGCAAATTCCAGCCTGTCTGCTGCCGGGAAGGGACGGAGCCACCGTTCGGCGGCTCCTGTCCTTTCCCACAGTGCAGCAGCTGCGGGGGGAGAGATGGGGGAGGAGCCACGAGCAGGGGAAATATCCCGGTTCAGTGCGGAGTGCATCTCTGTGTTAGATGCGCTCCCATTGAACTCAATGGGCTGGGAATTTGCACCGCACTGCACAGAAAAGGCACACGTGCAATGCGGAGTGCGAATGCACTGCACCTATGTGAACCAGACACATTGAAAACAATGTTTTTTCAAGTGTCCTGTGAATTGGATGTGGTTTAAGCCGCATCCAATTCCCATAGGTGTTAACCCAGCCTAAAAGAACTAAAATAAAAATTATACATTTTATGATAAATACTTCTTTGAGCCTTTAACTACTTACTGACCATGCTATAGCTGAATGACATCTACAACGCAGCCGGCCAGCTCTGGGAGGGAGTCATGACATCCTCCCGTGATTGTGCCTGCTCCACTAGGACACAGCTGATCACAGATCAGGGTGAAGAGCCAATCACAGCTCATCACGGTGTAAACACAAGAAGGCTGTCAGCATGAGGAGAGCCAATAACCGGCTTGTGTAAAAGGGATATCTACACTGATAATTAGGGCACTGATTATCAGTGCAATGTTAACAGTGCCCACCAGTGCTGCTTATCAGTGCCCACCAGTGCTGCCTATCAGTGCCCATCAGGGCCTCCTCATCAGTGTCACCTATCAGTGCCCATCAGTGTCACCTATCAGTGACACCTATCAGTGCCGCCTATTAGAGCCCACCAGTGCTGCCTCATTAGTGCCCATCAGTGCAGCCTCATCAGTGAAGGAGAAAAATTACCTGATTGCAAAATTTTATAACAAACTATGAAACACTCATTTTGGTTTTGATTTTCTGACTTTTTCCGTTTATTTAGCAAAAAATAAAAAACCCAACCAAAAAAAGCTCTATTTGTGTAAAAAAAATGATAAAAAAATATTTTGAGTAGTGTTGCATAACTGAGTAATTGTCATTCAAAGTGTGACAGCACTAAAAGCTGAAAATTGGCCTGGACAGGAAGGGGGTAAAAGTGCCTAGTAGGCAAGTGGTTAAAGTCCCATAAATGGGCGGAATTTAACCCATGTTAGGATTGCAACTTAGGGATGTTGGCTAGCATCAAAGAATAACCTTGAAATTCTATTAAAGTCACATCTTTAATCTATGTATGAATGAAATATGCAATGCTCAGTGACACTTGCAGACTATCTGAGAGTGTTATTTTACCAAGAAGTAGCTGCAGTCTGACAGCTTCTTCTGCTATGTAATAGATTGCAAACGCTGACTGTTATTTTGACAGCTGAGAATTGTCATCAATAGCTAGGGGGCAATGCTGGTATGGGGAGAGAAGCAGAACGTAGATGACATGTCCTAGAAACTTTGTTTTAGGACTTAATTCCTATGTTTAAAAATCATCAAGTGGTTTTAAAAAATATTAGTTTTCACCTTTCATCTTTTGTTTCATCACAGTGCTGCTGTTCTCTTGCAATCCCTTTACAATCACTTTCTATATGCATGCAGGCCAGCGATGGCTGAATGCCATTATTTGGGGCAGGTTTTCTGATAGTGAACACAGTGGACTATGTCTATATACTTTATCAGTGGCGGCCTGTCCATTAGGGGCACACGGGTGCCGCCCCCTATTCATGCGTCCTGCACTCTGATCTACATACAGGGCACCGGACTATGGATTCCAATGGGGGGAGTGTATTTTTTTGAAGCACGTGATTAGAGCCAGAGGCTCGCATTGGCTTCAAAAAAGGATGGGCTCAGGGCACAGAGCACTGTGCTCCGAACCCACCCAGTTGTGTGACAATAGCGAATGGATATTCGCTATTATCACACTGATTCTCCTTCCAGCCAATCAGGAAGCGGGTCATGAGACCCATTTATCAATTGGCCGAAAAGGAGAAGCCATTCTATTGGCCAAGGAGGAGGGAGGAGACATATACGGCCAAGGAGACACATGGGCCAGACCGACGGAGCCAGGACACGGAGACTAAGGGGGGTAGCCGCCACCGCCACCTGCCAGCAGGGTGAGTGAGCTGGTGACAGGGTGGCACCACAGGAACACGATCAGCAGACAGGGACAGGATGTTGTCACCCTATAACGGGAAGTGCATGAACAAGGACATTCATGGCAGAATCACTAGCTATTATATTAATAAAAGTGAATTAAAATATTCAAAATTACTTTTGAAATCACAATAACATATTTAAGATTACATTAGATTTTAATGACTGGGTAGACACCTACTTACCATATTGCTCTTGCATCTGCAATAGACACCAAGACTTCTGCAGGCCTTTTAATAAATTTAAATGCAGTGAAATGAGGTCAGGAACAAAGGCCACGTACTAAGTTAATGTTGCATGGGTGTCATGTAAAAGGCAAAATATTAAAGTCATTTTCTGGTGAATCACCCACATATGTTGCACCCTTCTCATCTACAGGAGGATGATGGCCTCATTCTGATCTCTCGGATTGGCCTGAGTGTATCCCTTGTGTGCTTGTGTCTGTCTATCCTTACATTCACCTTGTGTCGGTCTATAAGGAGCGCTCATTTCTCCGTCCTGACAGCTCTGTGTGGATGTCTCTTCGTTGGACAGCTTCTGGTTTTGTTTGGCCTTCATCAGACTGGGAATAAGGTAACTGTGCCTTCATAAAAAACAATTGAAATTGTGGAGCAAACAAATGCTAATGCACCATGCACATGAGTTAGCCTCTACCCCTCTAGATAAATGTGAAGATATGCTTGTGTAGCATAGGTAGTACATAAAATGTTCATAAAAATTCCATAGAAAGGGTGTTGTACTTCAGTAAGCAGCTCCACCGGAGACCGGAACAAATCTCTGAAATTACAAAAAAAGGAACACAAGTAGGGTGCCAGCTAAGTGCAGCATCAATGGGTTTATTACAATTAACCACTTCAGCCCCAGAAGGATTTACCCCCTTCCTGACCAGAGCACTTTTTGCGATACGCCACTGCATCACTTTAACAGACAATTGCGCAGTCGTGCGACGCTGTACCCAAACAAAATTGGCATCCTTTTTCCCCACAAACAGAGCTTTCTTTTGGTAGTGTTTGATCACCTCTCCGTTTTTAATTTTTTGTGCTATAAACAAACAAAGAGCGACAATTTTGAAAACAATAAACTTTTTTTTAGTTTTTGCTATAATACATATCCAAAAAAAAAAATATATAAAAAAAAATGTATTCCTCATTTTAGGCCAATATATATTCTTCTACATATTTTTGGTTAAAAAAATCACAATAGGCGTATATTGATTGGGTTGCGCAAAAGTTATTGCATTTAATAACTATGGGAATAGATTTATGGCCTTTTTTTTTTTTTTCTTGTCTACTAATAATGGCGGTGATCTGCGATATTGCGGCGGACATATCAGATATTTTTTACACTTTTTTGGGACCAATGACATTTATACAGAGATCAGAGCTAAAAAGAGCCACTGATTACTGTGTAAATGTCACTGTTAGGGAAGGGGTTAACACTAGGGGGCGATAAAAAGGTTAAGTGTTCCCTAGGGAGGTGTTTCTAACTGTGGGGGGAGTGTAGTGACTGGGGGTGGAGAGAGATCGCTGTTCCGGATTACTTGGAACAGCAGATCCCTCTCCACCTCCCTGTCAGAACAGAGATCCATTTGTTTACATGAACAGATCTTTGTTCTGGATCTGTGAGGAGCGATCGCGGGTGGCCGGCGGACATTGCGCCCACCGACTACGCGCATCGGCTCCAGAGGCGTCCAGTGGGTGTGCTCGCACCCTACAATCTCTTAAAGCGCTGCCGTACAGCTACGGCGAATTGCGCAATTGAGGCCCTGTGCTGATCACATGCACTCTCCCAAGAAAAGAAAAAAACTCTCTAGCAATACACACCAAGCAGAGCCTGTGCAGCTTGTCCCCAAGGGGCAAGACTACCTAGCAGCTAATAGTAGTATGACTTAATGGAAAATATGCACATATAAAGGAAATGCATACACAAAAACTCATAAAATAAAGAAACAAAAAACAACGCATGTATTAATATATAAAAATAAAATAAAAACTTCATAACTGAACCTGAAAAAGTGCACTATTGATATATTTATTTCAGGTACTTCTATAGCGCTGTCAATTTACGCAGCGCTTTACATATACATTGTACATTCACATCAGTCCCTACCCTCAAGGAGCTTACAATCTAAGGTCCCTAACTCACATTCATACATATTATATATATATATATATATATATATATATATACCTTATATGTATAAAAGAGCAAGACTGCCTAGCAGCTTATAGTAGTAAAAAAATGACTAATAAGAAAAGGATATATGGTAAAGGATCAGAGATGGAGCCTAACCAACCCAACCAAAATGGATACTCAGAGTGCAATATAGTCCTCAGCTAAGCAGACAAAAGCAAAAAAGGAGGGATGGTTATAATATAATATATAGGGGCAGATTTGTTCTATGTGTATCTGAAGATGCTAATATTATTATCATAGGGAAACGCATATAAGAACATATATACACCATATATCCTGAATGGTACCTGAATAGATATGTGGAAGAGAGCATACAAATGAGAGGATGTTATTAATGCTGATCTCCTCATTAAGGCCAGCTGGAGTAAGAGTATCCAACGTGTAAATCCAATAGGTTTATGAAAATGTTCAGCACCAGAGTAGGAACTAGGGATGGATCCAATGACCCAGACATCGGTCTTCTTATCTTAACTGTGCCATCAGATACCCTACAGATTAACCAAATATGACCTGTCCATAACTTCCTCATACATGGCTGCTGACATTTTTCTATCAGCATAGATTTCCTTTAGCTTTGACTTTTAATTCCACACAAAAATGAAATATTTGGGATATGATGAACAAAAGCAATCTTTTTTTAATTGTCCAAGCTTGAGGAAAAATGTATTGAAATATTTCCTTCCCTCAAATAACACAAAACAGACATGAAAAATAGTTTAGTGTTACTAAACGCAGGACCCTGCATTCACTATATCTGGTCTCCCACAGTAGGGGGAGTTTTAATTTTCCTCTGACTGTCCTATGAGACTGCATGACTCCTGACCCTCTGTCTGGACAGTGCTGATTGGCCCTGTGCTGATCATCTGCACTCTCCCAAAAAAAAAAAAATCTCTCTAGCAATACAAACCAAGCCGAGCCTGTGCAGCTTGTCCCCAAGGCTCTGTTCTATAAGGAGATGGATTGGGGACAGTAAAAGAAGGGGAGGATCAGAAAAGACAGGATCAAACAGCCTTTTCACATAATGTGCAGGATTAAACCCTTAGGTTCCACAGTGAGTATAACAAGCATGCTTTACTGCATATACCGATTGATTTTACTGTTGTGGGCTTAGTAACACTTTAAAGAAGAATTCCAGGTATGGCATTTTTTACATAGTTACATTGATCCTGCTTGGACCAATGTAACTATGCATATACCCTACCTGTGGGATCCCTCTATAACAGTGGTCTCCAAACTCCGGCCTGGGGGCAAGATGTGGCCATTTGCTTGCTTTTATCAGGCCCTTGGGGCACTAGTCCACCAACTGACACCAATGATAGGGCACCATCCCCCCTACTGATACCATCAATGGGGTAATATTTCTCCCATTAAAATCAATCAGCACTTATGCCGGGGCATTTTCTACACCCAATGGCCACATTCCGGCCCACCTAAGGCTCCATTCACACCTATGCAGTTTGATTTTGAGTGTTTCTGCAGTGCTTTTTTATGGGGTTTTTTTGTAGAAAATTTGTTTTTGGGCAGATTTAAAAACACTGTTAAACACGCACTACATGCTTTTCTGCAACTTCTCCATTTAAGTCTATTGAACCATTTTGGATTTAAAAAAGTCTCTGACCCTTTCCAAAAATGCTGAGGTACAAAAATGCATTGATGTCAACATGTTCCATAGGAACCCATGTTAAAAAAATGTCCTGCATTTCTGCAAAAAGCATAAAAAAGGCATTGGTGTGAATGGAGCCTTAAGCCTGAAGGACAGTAAACTGGCCCTTTGCTTAGAAAGTTTGGAGACCCCTGTTATAAAAGCTAGAAATCACCATAGTAGGCACCACTATGTTAGGGGTCTCCACTAACTTCCAGACTTCAGGAGGTCGGCATAATATAACACACCAGACTGATGGTGTATATGAACTTCAGACAGTTTCTGAAACTTTAAAATCACTCAACAAAAATAGACCCTAATCTCTATTAATGTATCCATTGTTCAGATTCTGTGTGCGGTGATTGCGGGTCTTCTCCAGTTCTCCTTCCTCTGTGCCTTCTGCTGGATGTCTCTTGAGAGCGCCTTACTCTTCATGACAGTCCGAAACCTGAGGGCTTTGAATTACATGACATCTCAACGCTCCCATTTCCCGTATGTTGCTATAGCTGGGTTTGGAATCCCTCTCATCATCATTATCGTCTCTGCTGCAATGCGGCCCAATGCATATGGAACAGAAAATTAGTACGTTTTATAAAGCAAAATAAAAAGTTCTATTCTCTGATATCACTCCCTCTTCCCTCCATCTATATCTTCCCTTACTCACCACTTCACCTATCCTGAAATTTCACCACCAAATATACTTCCAGTGCATTCCCCCTCTGTTCTAAATGCTGCTGTGTTATTGAAATGTGTTTTATAAGCTATACATTTATATAAAATTACATGCTGCTATATTTTCCTCTAGCTGTTGGCTCCATCTTGATCTCATCTGGAGCTTTCTTGGTCCAGTGTGCGTTTTTATGACTGTGAGTAGATATTATGAGACTGCTTGTATATCATTTGATTTTTATGCTTCCTACATTTCACTGTTTGGTGTGTTTTTATAATAAAAAATTCAGAGTCCTGTAAAACTGCATATGTTTTTTATTCATGCAAAATAGAGTGAATCAGAAAAATACAGCATTATGACCACTAGATGGAGGTGCTGATCTTCGCAAAAAAGTATGTATTTCCTACGACTGTCAGCTTCATCTAGTGGTCATAATGCAGTATTTTTATGACTCACTCTATTGAGTTGAGATAAACATTTGACCAGGAGAGAAAATAGCCTAATAACATTCATTGTTGCCCCATTTGCACAGAAAAAAATGTACAGGCAGTTTCAAAGGGTGAATAGCTCTGCAAACTTTTTATAAATACATCTCTTTGTGTCCCCATGGGAATTAGATGTCAACCATTTAAAACCTATAATTACCTTTAATACCTATAATTTCATCACTATCCAATATACAATGTATAAGACCAGAGGTATGATTACAGATCATGTGGCCCCATAGCAAATTTTTTTGGGGGCCCCTCCAGCAACTTCCCTACTGTCACTGGTTTTACTATACAGTATGTTGACAAATACAGGTAGGATAGCTGTCAGCATAATCAGTAGATTAATAGTGTAGCACACTCTAGTGTGCAACTAGTGTAGGTAAATGTATTTTGTTGACTCATGTTAGTTGTGTGAGTCTGTAATTAGGTTGGGTTACTTTAGGTTAGGCTGGATGGCTCTACAGGGTAGGTCTCTGGTACATCCCCCTGGTTCTAGAAGCTTCTGGAAGTTAGTGGGCGGATGCCAGGAGGACCTCATCTGCATGCTTGAGGGAATCTGGCCAAACCCTAGGCAGAAGGCCCTGGGAGGGTGGCTGGGTCAGCCCTTAAATATCATGGAGCCTGCAGGGTAGTCGGGTGGAAGATGGAGTGCTCAGGTTGCTATCATGAGGCCTGGGAGTGGACGCCAGGGCTGGGGGGCTCTGCCTCCAGGCTGGGAGCTGAGGAAAGGAAGGAGAGGAAGCCTAAGAGAGAGATCTCCATTACCTTTGGGTCTTGTGCAGAAGACATGGCATGGGAGGATCTGAACAGTTGGAGGACTGAACAGAAGTCTTGCCCAGTGTAGCGGGGAGCGAGGGACAGTGTGAGTACATGAGCACACTCAGGGGCATACAAGGGGAGAGACTGCCAGATGTAGTATACTTTTCAAGGACAGAGTTGAGCTAAATGCAAATCTCTTGTCTTGGGGCATTCTTCGGAGCAGCCAGGCAGGCTGGTAGTATCTGCAGGCGCCAGAACTGTGTGAAGTTCAACTGAGGAGACACGATACTCCTACATACAGTTTGGAAATTTGTGCTACTTCACTAACGGGATTGAGAGCTCCTAATTTGTAAAGAACTTTGCCACTGATCCATAGAGACTGTGATTTTTCCGAAAGGAGTACAGTCCAGGATCTTAAGTTTTGTGTACATAGAGAAGGAAGTTGTCCTCATCTGATGCTTCTTCAAGTCCAGTTGGGCATCCCAAATCCCTATACCCTGTCCAGGATCTTTCCCTCAATAAAACAAAAAAAACAAGTCCATGGACAGATTCCTTGTCTATGAGTGAGAGTCAGAAAATGCGAATAGGGGGACTCAATATCCAGCGGCTCCTGCGGGGGTAGTGCTACAATAGGGACCAGATCTATAGATAGGAGTTATCCAGGAATAAAAGGCCATCATTTCATGGATCTAATTTTTAACCTTCAATTTCCAGATAATTGCTCTATCACCAGTAGCTCATCAGTCATTTTCAGCATCTCAGATATCAGGGCCTCAATGTAAGTGTTCTCACCACTATAACCACAGCAGAAAGAAAGTGCTGAAAAGGGTGGTCTAGTAGTAGTAACATCAGAACATTCATCTCCAAACTACGGCCCTCCAGCTGTTGTGGAACTACACGTCCCATGAGGCATTGTAAATCTGACATTCACAGATATGACTAAGCATGATGGGAATTGTAGTTCTTGAACAACTGGAATGCCATGGTTTGGAGACCCAATTATTCCATAACCCAAATACACATTTCTGTAAACTGGGGCTTTTGCAGAACCACAAGAGCCACATTTGGCTATTTATAATGATTCTGAACTTTCTTCCTGTACTCGGATTTTCTATATTTAATTTGCCTCAACAGGCCCCCTAATGGGGCTCCCTTCCACCCTCTGTCTTTATAGCAGCCGCATGAGCTGCTATGGCTGTTGTTACACCATTGCATGTGACTGATATTCTATTGTTCCTCAAAATAAACACTTACCGGTCTGTTACTTCCCCCCCAGCCTGTGACTGGACAGAGAAATGGGCAACAGCAGACTGATAAACTCATCTCTCTGTCTCTCTTCTTTCCTCTCCTGTTGCAATGCTGCTTGTTAGTTCATGAGCAATGCAGCACATTTAATTGGCTACTTATGCAGTTTCTCCCTCTCCCAGTCTGAGCTCTGCTGTACAGCAGCACTTATGTTTGCTTGCATTAAAAAATATATATACTGATGTATTCATGAATACAGTGCTGCATTCATTTGTGTCCTTTATATGTTCCTGAAGTTCACCTTTAACTCTCACAATGTATTTTTCCTTAGATAAACTTTACTCTCTTGGTTCTTACCTTTGCCCTTCTCAGGCAGAAAGTGTCATCTCTTAACTCAGATATTTCAACTATAAAACACACCCGGTAAGTGTGGTATATGTGGCATTATTCAATATGGGGCCAGGATAAAGGGGTCATGCTGGGGAGGGCGCGCTGGCGATGTGGCCGCTCTGCTCCCTCCTCACTGACAGCAGTGATTGCGATCTCACTCCTGT
Organism: Glandirana rugosa; assembly: GCA_018402905.1. NCBI lineage: Eukaryota > Metazoa > Chordata > Amphibia > Anura > Ranidae > Glandirana > Glandirana rugosa. The sequence continues at coordinate 394,506 of BLSH010472648.1, forward strand.
CAGAAGGAGCAGCGGCCGAAAGCTGCAGCTGGTGAGAGGGTTCCACTTTCTCCTCCCTCCAGCCTGCAGGTGACAATAGAGAGCAGCTGCCAAGACTGAGAACTATCCTCAGTCTCAGCATTGCACGTATATGGAGTGAGGGCAAACTGCCGTTCTTCCTCTCTCCAATTGTCATGTCACAGGACTAGAGAGAGGAAGAAGCTGTATCACTTTGTGATCTGTAAGTACAAGGGGGAAGAGGGGGGACAGCTCAGCCCTAGATGATCTCCCTTCTCTACTCCCTATACCCCCTCTCCTCCTCAGACCCGCCAGACCTCCCCTCTCTCCTTCTCAAACCCACCTCTCCTCCTCAGACCCCCCAGACCTCTCCTCTCTCTGACTCCTATCAAGAGTCAGAACCGTCGACGAGAGATAACAGTGGACGTCCGACCTCCCTCCTCTTTCACCTTGGGAGAGTGGTCGACGTCGAAAGCCGGCGACGAGGAAGACTGTCCTCACTCT
>BLSH010472648.1:406778-417678 GCA_018402905.1 Glandirana rugosa
TCTAAGCAAGGTATAAGAATGGACATCCTTTTTTTTTTTTGTCCCGATTGCCCTTCCCTGCCAGCTTTGTGTGTTGATGACTGCTTCAAAACGTATCATACAAAGGCATACATTAAATTCTCAGCAACTTTTAAAATATATTCTTATACAGTATTTTACATCTCTTCCTTTTACTTAGCCTTTGTGGAGCCCTAAAATGTTATTGTGAAAGTATATCTCTAACCATAACACTTATTTTTGTTTTGTATAGACTAGACATTGGTAAAAATCCCTGTAGCCATCTTTCTTTTTTTTTTTTTTGCAGTCAGTGCTCAATTTAGGGAATCTTCCATGTTAAAGAGGTACAATGGGAAGTGATACAAAATCTCTCTAAATTCAGGGGAAATCCCCTCTGACACAACTGTACCAAGAACACGTGTCCCCATTGGTAGATATCTCTTCACCGTGGCCATTGTTAAATCTGTACTCTGGGCAGAAAAACTATTTTTTCCGTAGCCACAAAGGATGTAAATCAACTTTGTATGCATCAGATGGCATTGTAAACCTGTCTGAGAGCCAGTTACAGCCTACATTTGTTGGACACAGAGAGGTCTACCTTGTAATAGTTATTCCCATACGTTTTTGGGGTTGTAGATTAGTTCCTTTTGTGTAGTAGAATCTCCATTATAAAGCCTTTCTGCATGGACTACAGTCCACCGAGGATTGTTGCCCTTTTACTGCAGCAAACGAGGAGGAATCTGTATAGGGACCTTGTCTATAGCAATATGGAAGCTTCTGGAAGCCCAGAGAAAATTCATGGAGGACACCCAACCCGGGAGCCTCTGGTGGAGCTATTCTATGCATTAATATTTACATAAACCTATATTATGAGTCTTTCTTGGGTGAATCAACAAATAGTAATAAAATGGATGTAATACTAATCTCCTCTAAAGAAAATTATAATGCTTACAGTGCTGCTCATGTGACCATTCTCAACCAGGGTTCTGTGGAACCCTAGAGTTCTTCCAGAGGTTGCTAGGGGTTACATGAGCTGTTGCTGATTTACCTCCTGTCTGCTGGTTCCTGCATAGTTCCAGAGCCAACACCACTTGGCAGAGCCAGCTGCATTACACCAGTCATCGTTTTAGTTCTCTTTAAGGGTGGTAATCTGACCATGACTGTAAGCAAGGCTTTCTTCCATCTGGCCACCAATGTAAGGGGCATTCACCCCCACTGAATTGATCTTAGCAGGGGTTCCCCAGGACCAGAAAAACATTTAAGGGCTCCTCTGGGGTAAGAAAAGGTTGAGAAAGGCTGGGCTAGAGGTTCAAAAATATACATACATTCCTTTTATTCATATGTATTTGCCAAATATTATTGCTACCTGTATAAATCACTGCGTATCCAGACAGGTTTGGCCCCCTTTGCTTCTGAGCCCCAATGAAATTGTGTGGTAAATAGTGCCTATAGTTACACCTCTGATAATAATACCTTCTATTGCAGAACCAAGTATCAGCAGTAACACATCTGTAAAGAAAGTGATTGCCTATCCTAGAGAACCTGGGAATTCTTCACCGTGTGCAGCATATGGACTATCCAAAACGTAATCCTTTGGTAAAATCGATCATTATGAACTATGTTGGGGGAAAAAAAAACCTTTTTTGGACTGTAAGAACCACAAGAAGTTTTTGTGGACATATGAGCAGTGAACTGAAGGACTGACGACCATTGTTGGGACCAAAAGGAAGTGACGTGTCAACCAGTATTTGCTTATATTGCACACCACTTTATGACATATGGGCATAGGGCTATTAAATATATACTTTTTATACAAATGCATCAGCACCAGAATATATTAGTTCACAGCAGACCTATGGTAGTTACAAAAAACTCCAGGTTACCTGTCTGGGTTCGGTGGAGTCTCGCCAGTGTCTGGCATAATTAACCTCAATGGCTCACCAGTTGATCATACGCAATAATCATGCACTGTGGAAGTGTCACGTTCATTAAATATGTCATATGCACATGTGAGTACAGCTATTTACTTCTATGGTTGACTGTATGTGCCACCTGTGGCTTACTGGGCATGGAAGATCACAAGAAGTTTTAACTCTGAGCTCCCTTGCCCCTGCAAACATCCATGTGCATGTACCCTAAGGATAAGTAAAGACAAAGTTGTATATCTATAACGAGTGCCTCTCTGTATGTTTAGCAATCTCTAACTATTTGGTGTATATTGACATACAAGGCGTCTTATCATTATAACCAAAGGATATTTTGCTGGCAGCATTTTACCAGAAGAATGTTCCTAAATTTATAGGTTTTATAACAGTGATTCGGTAAAAGGTCTGCAGGAAATCTGTTGTAATTTTTAGTGATTTTTTTGTAACCCTTTTATTTTTGACAGATGCCTATTGTGGATGAGTAGATTTACATGAGCATAGAAAGAAAGAGGCAGGGCAATAAAGAGACGTTTGGAACAATATATGGCAAAGATCACCTCATCTTTGGTCCCAGCAGAATATAATCCTCTTTCCAAATTGATGTATTAAGGTCATCGGCTCTCACGAATGACCATTAGCAATAAACCATTGCTTCAATGGAAATTTTAGAGCTGTCTAGCCAGCAGCCATCTCTTCTGGTCCCTATGGTGGGCATTCACAAAAGTGACGTAATCAGTCATAGGAGAGGTGTGTGCTGAGGGGTGTAAACGTGTTTTATGAAAGTTAAAGTGGTTGTTAACCCACTTGTATAAAATGCTCCCATCCCCTCTGTATTAGAACAATAGGTTCCCCTGTGTCTGTGTTATAACACACCGTCTTCCTATGATCAGTTGTTGTTTTTCTCCTCTTCTCTACTCAACTGACAGTCCGGGGGGGGAGGGGGCAGTGGCAGCTGGTGAAATTTTGGGATGGGGGGGCGCCAGACCCCGCCCGTCCTTTCTGGCCCCTCCCACTTCTCATAAACCCCACCCCTTATAGTTTCCACCCCTTGTGTCAGGAGTATACAGCCCAGCATCACCAGATAGGGTATACAGCATCACCAGATAGGAGTATACAGAGTCACCAGATAGGGTTATACAGAGTCACCAGATAGCAGTATACATTTACAGAGCACCAGATAGCAGTATACATAGTCACCATATAGCAGTATACAGAGTCACCATATAGCAGTATACAGAGCCCCAGATAGCAGTATACAGGGTCACCATATAGCAGTATACAGAGTCACCAGATAGGGGTATACAGAGTCACCATAAGCAGTATACAAAGCCCCAGATAGCAGTATACAGAGCCCCAGATAGCAGTATACAGAGCCCCAGATAGCAGTATACAGAGTCACCATATTGCAGTATACATAGCACCAGATAGGGTATACAGTCACCAGATAGGGGTATACAGAGTCACCATATCGCAGTACACAGAGCCCCAGATAGCAGTATACAGAGCCCCAGATAGCAGTATACAGAGTCACCATATCGCAGTATACATAGCACCAGATAGGGTATACAGTCACCAGATAGGGGCATACAGAGTCATCATATCGCAGTATACGGAGCCCCAGTTAGCAGTATACATAGCACCAGATAGGTTATACATAGCACCAGATGGGATATACAGAGTCCCAGATAGAGTCTACATATCACCAGATAGGGTATACAGAGTCCCAGATAGGGGTATACAGAGTCCCAAAATGGCGGCGTGCTGAAGACATCTTACAAGTGCCGACCGTGGACCTCTAGTTGCCGGCGGCGGAGATAAATCGGGAAATTTACATTTCCCGTGACTTTTCCCGGGAATCGTTAAGGCCGGGAAAAAGGTCTACATCTCGGGAATGTCCCGGGAAATTCAGGACTGTTGGCAAGTATGTACCATGGGAGCTAATTAGCAGGTCCCGCGGATCCAATCTCTGCTGGCGCCCGCTGATTGTTCGTTACAATGACAGAATGCCAGTCTGTCTATGTAAACAAGGCAGATTATCATTCTGTCAGTACAGAAGGCATGGATCCTGTGTTCCTGTAAAGCAGCAACACCAATCCATGTCTTCCACTAGTAAAAGAACCTCCCCCACTACACTGAACCATTAGCTAGGCACACAGTTAACCCTTTGATCACCCCTGATGTAAACCCCTTCCTTGCCAGTGTTATTAGTACAGTGACAGTGCATATTTTTAGCACTGATCACTGTAATAATGTCACTGCCCCCCAAAAAGTGTCAAAAGTGTCAGTTAGGTGTCCGATTTGTCTGCTGCAATATTTCAGCCCCGCTATAAGTCACTGATCACCGCCATTACTAGTAAAATAAATAAATACTGTATATCCCATAGTTTGTAGACACTATAACTTTTGCGAAAACCAATCAATATACACGTATTGGGATATTTTTTTCCCCAAAAATATGTAGCTGAATACATATTGGGCTAACTTGATGAAGAAATGTGATTTTTTTACATTTTTTATTGGGTGCGTTTTATAGCAGAATGTAAAAAAATAGGTGATCAAATACCACCTAAATAACGCTCTATTTGTGGGGAAAAAAAAGGGAACAGTACAGTCTCGCACGACCGTGCAGTTGTCAGTTTAAGTATCGTAATGCTGTATCTCAAAAAATGGCTTGGTCAGGAAGGGGGGTAAACCTTCCGGAGGTGAAGTGTTTAAACAGCACAGCCTAATGCCAGCACAATCGTTCTTGGTGAGAGGGAAAGGAATGTGGATCTAAAACTACAGTGTGTGTGATGCCGGTTATACTATATTGAAGCTGTACAAATCTTTATGTCATTTTATTCAGTAAACTGTTTTAAGGCCTCATACACACGAAAGTTTCTAAAAAAATAAACAAAACGTCGGGCCCGACGTCAAGGAAAAAAAGTCGGCGTTTTTCGGCGTTATGCATCGGCGTTTTTGAGCGTTAGTGAGCATCGGCGTCAATAGGCGTTTTTTAAAAAAAATCATCCCTCTGCTATTTTTCAACCTAGAAACGTTGGCGTCAAAAAACGCCGGAAAACGCCGGTATAATAATAGGTGGTGTTTATTGGAGTTTGTTGGCATATTGTGGCGTCGGCGTCAAAAAACGCCAAAACGTTACTGCCTCAGAACGCGATGGCTGTGGGTTCTAGTTTCAGCTCACTAACACCGACGTCATCTACAGCTCAAAAACGCCAACGTTTTTATGGGGCCATTGACTAACATGGAGAGCTGCAAAAAACGCCAGAAAACGCCGGCGTCAAAAAACGTCCGTGTGTATGAGGCCTAATGATTAAGGAATTGTCTGGTCTAAGTTACTTTGGGAAAGAGAATACAAGTATATACACAGTGTATTGAAGTACAGGGTAACAGAGAGTACCATCTAAAGTTAACCCTTGAGGTCATGTAGTAAGAAGTGTCAAGAAAGAGCCAGCTAAAAATTAAAAATGTGGTGGTTAAACTTGGCTGTTATGATTTGTTTTAAGCAGGGGCTGAGTGATCTTATTGTGAGCCTTGGAAAACATATAGAGCAGGGATATGCAATTAGCGGACCTCCAGCTGTTGCAGAACTGCAAGTCCCATGAGGCATAGCAAGACAATGACAGCCACAAGCATGGGACACAGAGGCAGAGGCATGATGGGACTTGTAGTTTTGCAACATCTGGAGGTCCGCTAATTGCTTATCCCTGATATAGAGGAAGTGTTTTTTTTAAAGGGACAGTGTAAAAATAATAAATACAATAAAAAAAAGTTGTTAAAGCACCCCATGCCCTTGTGCTCGCGTGCAGTGGTGAACACTATTCCTCCTGTCCATAATCTAGAACTATATGTTGTATTTAGGGCACCACCAACACCCAAGGCCCAATTTTTCTGCACCTGATTTACATGAGCATGCCATAACAATTTTTAATCATAGGGGTACTCCCTCAAGGGGTGGGACTTTTTAGGCACAAAATAGTAGTGAATATAGTTTAAAAATTAACAATTTTTATTTAATACAAAAAAATGCAGTAAAAGCATAATGTACAGGACAGTAATGCTGAATAAATAAGTGAAGAATGGTGATATCTGTATAGACATCAGCTACACCTGATGCATTTCGGATGAGTTCCTTCCTCAGAGGTGCTTCAGTGATGATGATAAATATCACTAAAAATCAGACTTGCCCAACATGAAAATAATGGAAAAGGCTGTTACCACAGAGTTGATATCAACCCTGTGAGCATAGACAGGAAAGGTAAAAATTAAAATATGGATCCGGATGGTGAGAGAAGACGTAGGACAGCCCCCCACGAATGCGCAAGGGCCAACGTTCTCCACAAGGGGTCCAGAATGACACCCAATGAGGGACAGGAGCAGGATGGAGGAAGACAACAGCTTCATACAGGGCATACAGATGGTCCCATCTGTGCAAAGCAAACCCAAAGCTTAGACTGGCCAGGAGAGGTCGGTGAAACTTGTTGGGCAAGTCTGATTTTTAGTGATATTTACCATGGTCACTGAAGCACCTCTGAGGAAGGAACTCATTCGAAATGCATCAGGTGTAGCTGACGTCTGTACAGATATCACCATTTATCACTTGTTCATTTATTCAGCATTACTGTCCTGTACATTATGCTTTTACTGCATTTTTTGTATTAAATAAAAATTGTTAATTTTTTAACTATATATGTTCTCTATTATTTTGTGCCTAAAAAGTCCCACCCCTTGAGGGAGTACCCCTATGTCCGTAGTCATTAGGGATGTGGCACGCCTAGTCCTTTATTCTGTAGGAAGAGGTGGCTTGGCACTGGGCATTCTACTGGGCAGCAGGGTCCCTGAATTAGGGCCCACTGCAGGATTCTCCTAGGAACTGGACCTGGAAACGTGTATGCAGAGCTTTTTAAATCAAAGTTGGTGGTTTCACTCTTCACCTTTAAAGCATAGTACACACAGGCCGAATGTCAAGCGACATCAGCTGTTTGGCCCGGGTTCTGTCGGATGAGCATGCTGGAAAGCCAGCAGCTGACCGACTCCCTATCATCGCTCAGCCAGCGATGACCGGAGTGTTCTGGGGGGGGGGGGGGCATTCCCAGTCAGAAAACAATAGCACAGCAAGGGAGATTGCTGTACCAACATCAAGAGGTGAGCACACACAGCAGCCTGAAACGGCAGTAAGTGACCTCCCGCGGGGGGATGCATACACGCCCACCAGCCGCCATTGACCCTCTCTCTCCTTGGTAAAGCGGAGTAGGCCACCAGTCCCGGGGGAGGTCTCCGCTGGCTCCCCAGTGTCCCTCTTCTCTATGGCCACCGCTCCTCATCTTCCCTCTTCTTATACCCGCAGCTCAGTCCTTGTCCACTGAGCCTCCTCTGCCTCTCCACCTTGCTCCGGTCCCCTTCCCCCTCTATTCGGGGAGGCGGGGGGGTATGTATTCCCCCATACTTTGAAGTGCTGCATAGTTATACTGCCTATGTTCCTGCTTTGGTCTGCAGGAACGTTGTGGAACAATGGCCTATAAGAAGAATATTGCCACTTCCCACTATAAGGCTAGCTTTTCTCCAATGGTCATTCGTTCCCCAACAGACCACTGAACAACAATTTACAGGTATCCAGTCTCTAGTCTCTATACGTCCCAGCATCTGTTTCCATTGTGCTCACTGGGTTAGCACAAGTGGACTAGTGTGCTTCACCCTGATGGGGGGAACTATACTTCACTTTGCAGGATGGTGGTAGCAGTGTGCAAAGGGTATGGCAGAGACTTGCCTTCCAGGGATTTGCCCTGGTTTGGGAAATGTACCCCTGGAGATCGTTCTGGGTTTCAGTTTTATGAGGCTGTAGAGCAGTGGCGGCTGGTGAAGTTTTAGGATGGGGGGGCGCCAGTCCCCACCCTTCCTTTTTGCCCCTCCTACTTCTAATAAGCCCCACCCCTTATAGATTCCACCCACTCCATCCCCTGTATTCCCCATATTGTGTCAGGAGTACACAGCTCAGCATCACAGGACACAGTATACAGCTCAGCATCACAGGACACATTATATAGCTCAGCATCACAGGACACAGTATACAGCTCAGCATCACATCACAGGACACAGTATACAGCTCAGCTTCACATCACAGGACACAGTATACAGATCAGCATCACAGGGCACAGTATACAGCTCAGCATTACAGGGCACAGTATACAGCCCCAGCATCACAGTCCACAGTATACAGATCAGCATCACAGGGCACAGTATACAGCTCAGCATCACAGGGCACAGTATACAGCTCGGCATCACAGGTGGAGTATATAGCAGTCAGTATCACAGGTGGGGGTAAATTGCAGCCAACATCACAGGTGGGGTAAATTGCAGCCACTATCAGAGGTGGGGTAAATTGCAGCCAATATCACAGGTGGGGTAAATTTCAGCCAATATCACAGGTGGGGGTAAATTTCAGCCAATATCACAGGTGGGGCAAATTGCAGCCAATATCACAGGTGGGGGTAAATTGCAGCCAATATCACAGGAGGGGTAAATTTCAGCCAATATCACAGGTGGGGCAAATTGCAGCCAATATCACAGGTGGGGGTAAATTGCAGCCAATATCACAGGAGGGGTAAATTGCAGCCAATATCACAGGAGGGGGTAAATTGCAGCCAGTATCACAGGTGGGGCACTTATGCAGCCAATAACACAGGTGGGGGCACTTATGCAGCCAGTATCACAGGTGGGGGCACTTATGCAGCCAGTATCACAGGTGGGGGCAATTGTGCAGCCAATAACACAGGTGGGGGCAGTTTTGCAGCCAATAACACAGGTGGGGGCAGTTTTGCAGCCAATAACACAGGTGGGGGCAGTTATGCAGCCAGTAACACAGGTGGGGGCAGTAATGCAGCCAGTAACACAGGTGGGGACAGTTATGCAGCCAGTAACACAGGTGGGGGCAGTTATGCAGCTAATAACACAGGTGGGGGGCAGTTATGCACCCAATAACACAGGTGGGGGCAGTTTGCAGCCAGTATCACAGGCGGGGTACATTGCAGAGACCCCCCCCCCCCGCACTTACCCCATCCAATAGGCAGGCAGAATTGTTGCAGAGTTCGGCATGAGGAGAAACGGGCTGTGAGTCTACAGAGATTCGGCATGCAGAGAAGCAAGCTTGTCCATCGGTCACCGTGTGGTCATGGTCTCTGTGGGAGCCGGAGTCACGTCCGCTGCCACAGTGACCTGCCCCCGGCCACCGCATCCAATCACACTGAGCCAAAGGCTCAGGGCAGCCAATCAGACTGTGTGTGTGCACCTGCTCAGCGCACACACATATACTTTAATGGCTGACCAATAGGCTCACTACTTGGCTGTCATGTGACAGCCAAGGAACTGAAAAAAAAGAAAGTCAATGTACCGGCGCCACCTGTAGCGGGGCGGGGCTGACTTTTTTTTCTCTTCTTTAGCCGGCGGGGAGGCGGCACCCAAACGCCCCTCATACACCAGCCGCCACTGACAACTACTCTGCAAGTGTGTGCAATGAACATGGCTGGGGCATTGTGGGTCTGCATTTTCAGAGTTAAAACAGGCAGTGAGTAAATAACATATTGCCCCCTCACTGCTTGTCAAACACCATAATAGCCACCCATCCAAATCAGCCCTTAAAGTCTTTTAGCTCTCCTTCTCCCTATTTGAGTTCTACTAGAGCCATTTAGTTTCATGCATTCCAACAGAGACAAGTTCCCCTCCTTCATCCCACTGACATACAGTAGATTGACACAAGTGACGCAGTGTGATTATCACCATGATATGATGATGATCATTGAAGGACCATGAAATGCATCCTTAGGCCCCTATCACACAAGATGGACTTCACTTTGCTCAGTGGGGGATCTGCAGGGCCATCTTAGTAACATCATGGGCCCCTGGGCAAGGTAATGCACTAGGGCCCCTACAAGGAAGATGGTGACCTGCGGCGCACTATACGCGCAATAGCAAGGAGTGAGTGTGGCTAAATGATGCTTTTGAGTCTGATTAGAAACAACAAATACACACAACTAGGTAATAATCCCAAATTTAATTCACCCCCTATACACACTGGCCCTCCCTCTCTACACACTACCCCCATCCCTCATATATACTGACTACCTGTACACACTGCTCCCACTCCTTTTGAAACTATCCCCCTCCTTGCACACACTGCCGCCATGTCATAAATGCCTCTCCCACCCTATCAGTGGCCTGTATTTATGTAAGACTGTACACAGTACAAAGGGGGCAGGGGGGGAGGTCAGTAGGGTACAGTATAGGGTGTAGGAATGTATAATGTCAGGTTTGGGAAGTATAGGTGGTATAGTGGCAGGTTTGGGTGTAGTGAGGACATTCAGTATGTAGTGGGGGCAGTCAGTGTGCAGTGAGGGGACAGTCAGTCTGCAGAGGGTCTCAGTCAGTGTGCAGTGAGGGGCAGACAGTGTGCAGTGAGGAGCAGTCGGTGTGTAGTGAGGAGCAGTCAGTGTGCAGTGAGGAGCAGTCAGTGAGCAGTGAGGGACAGTCAGTGTGCAGTGAGGAGCAGTCAGTGTGTAGTGAGGGGGAGTCAGTGTGTAGTGAGGGACAGTCAGTGTGCAGTGAGGGACAGTCAGTGTGTAGTGAGGAGCAGTCAGTGTGTAGTGAGGAGCAGTCAGTGTGTAGTGAGGAGCACTCAGTGTGCAGCGAGGAGCAGTCAGTGTGTAGTGAGGAGCAGTCAGTGTGCAGTGAGGGACAGTCAGTGTACAGTGAGGAGCAGTCAGTGTGTAGTGAGGAGCAGTCAGTGTGCAGTGAGGGACAGTGTGTGACTGACGAGGAGTGATGTGTGACTGACGAGGAGCGACGTGTGACTCACGAGGAGTGATGTGTGACTGACGAGGAGTGATGTGTGACTGACGAGGAGTGATGTGTGACTGACAGGGAGTGACGTGTGACTGACAGGGAGTGATGTGTGACTGACGAGGAGTGATGTGTGACTGACGAGG
>BLSH010472648.1:427035-451321 GCA_018402905.1 Glandirana rugosa
ACAGTCAGTGTGCAGTGAGGAGCAGTCAGTGTGCAGAGGGGACAGTCAGTGTGCAGTGAGGGGACAGTCAGTGTGCAGTGAGGAGCAGTCAGTGTGTAGTGGGGGGACAGGCAGTGTTCAGAGGGGGGACAGGCAGTGTGTAGAGGGGGGACAGGCATTGTGTTGTGGGGGGACAGGCAGTGTGTAGTGGGGGGGACAGGCAGTGTGTAGTGGGGGGGGCAGTGTGTAGTGGGGGGGACAGGCAGTGTGTAGTGGGGGGGGACAGGCAGTGTGTAGTGGGGGGGCCGTGTGTAGTGGGGGGGGGGACAGGCAGTGTGTAGTGGGAGGGGGGGTCAGGTGGTGTGTAGTGGGGCCCCTGGCAGCAGATCCCAGCTGTGTGGGAGGGTTAAGGAGCTGAAGCAATAAAGAGGGAGGGAATTCCTGTAGGGAAAACTTTTCAGCACTCATCGACCTCATGGCAAAGACCCCCCAGGCTTCCATCTGGGCTCCTCCTACAGTCCAGCCCCGTGCATCCTCAGAGGCTGGCAGCCCTAGGAGCTCTACAGCCAGAGGGAATGTCTGTCGGTCCTTGCAAGCTGATAGAGCGGAGGAGGGGAGTGTTACACACAGCCTCCCCCACACCACTGATCTGCTTCACTTGACAGGGGACAGAGAAAATGCAGGGCCCCCCCCCCATGCAGCTGGGGCCCCTGAGCTTTGCCCAGGGGTGCCTGCTCATTAAGACGGCCCTGGGGATCTGTCCACTGATTCCCACTGATCAGAGCAGAGCTGACGGATGACAGGTCCGTGTCCACTCAGTTTATGCAGAGCGACCACGACTCGAGACAACTCTGTTCTATGGGCAGTCGGGTGTAGACAGCGGAGTCCATTTACGCCCAACTACCCTGCGATCCGCCTAGACATAGGAGGACAGATCTCCATCTGTTTTGGGTTTTTTTGTGGATCGCATTGGAGGTAGGCAGATGAGCAAGATCAGGGGGTGGGGTTGGGGGCCCCATCAGGTAGGGTTTACGCAGGGCCATCTTAATGACATCATGGGCCCCTGGGCAAAGTAATGCACTAGGGCCCCTACCAGGGAGATTGTGACCTGCGGCGTGCTATGCGTGCGGTGGCAATGAGCAAGTGTGGCTAAATAATGCTACATATTGGCATGGCTTTTTAGTTTAATTAGAAATCACAGTAAGAAAAGGTGAACAGTCACACCATGTGCTAACATTGTGAATTAATAACATGCCACTACCATGTGAGAGCTTAGTCCTGTGTAGATTTCATGAAAAAAACAGTATGTGCCAGATGGACGTATCATTCTTCTTCATGAAATCTATGGTGTGTTTTTCTTACACTGGGAATGTCCTATGGTTTTCCAGGCATGATAGAACTACAGGTTTCAGCATTCCCTGCTCTTTGACCAGCAGGGCATGGTGGGGTATAGCTACTCAAACTTCTCAGGATAACATCCAGGCAATTAGAATTTTCAGATGGCCAACAGCATGGGCAGCTTCTGTACTACTTTCATGATAAAGTACTTTAAATTAATACTGGTTTTAGCAATCACAAAGCTAGACCCCAGACTAAGGCTCGGTTCACACTGCTGCAATCCCAGAGATCACATATGATTCGCACCGCACTGCAGTGTGAGCCATATGCGATCTCTGTGCGATGCAAATTCAGCCACAGAGATTGTATGGCTGAATTGGCATCACAATCGGATCAAACTCGCACAGGAACCCTTTTTTATCGCATGGTCAGAATCAGATTATAACCATGCGATCTGATTCCTGTGTGTGTTTGCAGATCGCACTACGATATGCCGATACACCTCCCTTCAGTTCGCATAGGGCAGTGTGAACTGCCGTCAGGAGTGGATTTGCAGGGTTCCTGCATCACTGCAGTGCGACCCCAGACTCATTCACAGCACACTGAGCTGGGAGCACCTGACAGTCCTTAACCACTTCAGCCCCGGAAGGATTTCCCACTTTAGGACCAGAGCACTTTTTGTGATTCAGCACTGCGTCGCTTCAACTGACAATTGCGCAGTTGTGTGACGTTGTACCTAAATTAAATTTGTGTCTTTTTTTTCCCCACAAATAGAGCTTTCTTTTGGTGGTATTTCATCCCCTCTGCGTCATTTCTGATCACCGCTATTAACAAAAAAAAGCGACAATTTTACAAAAAAAATAAATATATTTTTTACTTTTTGCTAAAATACAAATCCCAAAAAAATATATATATATATATAAAAACATTTTTTTTCATTGGTTTTGGCCGATTTATTCATTTTTGGTAAAAGAAAAATCGCAATCGGCGTTTATTGACTGGTTTGTGCAAAAGTTGCAATGTTTACGAATGATGGGAATTAATTTATGAGGTTTTTTTTTTTTTTTTATATTTTAGTAGCAATGGCGGTGATCTGCGATTTTTTAGCGGTACTGCAATTTTGCAGCGGACATGTCGGACCATTTTGACACTTTTTTGGGACCATTGGCATTTATACACCGATCAGTGCTATAAAAATGCACTGATTACTGTGTTAAATGCCATTGGCAGTGAAGGGGTTAACCTGGAGGGGGCACTCTAAGGGTTAACTGTGTTCCCTAGGCGTGTTCTAACTGTATGGGGGCTTGGCTGGCAGGGGGAGGGGAGTGATCACGGCTTCCATATACAGGAAACCTGTGATCACAGCCCTTCCCCCTCTATGCGAACGGAGATCTGTGTTTACTTACACAGACTTCCGTTCTTTCACTGCGGGGGGGGGGCCATCACAGGTAGCCGGTGGAGATTAAGTACGCCGCACCCACTCCCTGCCCCCCCCCCCCAGGAACACAGTGAACACGTGATAATCACAATACCCAGGTCAGGTGACAGCGGTTTGTGATAATGAATCACTTTTGCCGCCGTCAAGCCACGGTGGGAGGTCGGCAAGTGGTTAATATCTCCCTGCAAACTATATCTCTGCAATTACCCAAAAGCTGACCTTACAAGTATAGTGATGTAGTGAAGGAAAGCAGTATTATCCAAGCAGTGTTCCTATGGTGTGAGTGCTCAGGTACTACATTGTGACATCATTACCAGGCAGGACTTCATTTCTGTGCATACAAAACCAGATACATGACACACACACCTCTCCTCTGCCCTCCCCTTCCCCAAACTTCCACATGGCTAGCTGTGTAAAAGTACCTTTGTCTAGCTGGCTGTCACAGATTTGTTTTCTTTGTCAGTGCAGTCTCTTTTCTTTTCAGCTCCCAATCTCCCTTCCCCAGCAGGCAGGAGATAAGGATAACGGTGCAGCTGAGCTCACCCCCTCCTCCTCCCCTCGGTCATGCTGCACAGAGCAGCACTTCTCCCCACTCTCAGTGCAGAGCAGGGAGGCAGCTTTAGGATCCATGGGGGGAGGGCTTTCAGAAGCAGTGCAGGGCTTCCATACAGCCAGGAAAAAAAAAATCTAAGCAGTCTGTATAAGCGCGGGCTGTTTCCCTATAGGCTGAGTGAATGACAAAGGGGAGGGTATGGGTAGCAGCCCCGCCCATCCCCGACATCACAGCTTGAATCTGACAGCTGCAGCTTCACAGAGCAAACCCAGCAGGCTTGCTGGCCAATCCCTGGCTGTGCTTTGTATTCTCATTTGAGCTGGAAGTTACTGCAGTTTACATTCTTTTACAGTGAGATGCAGGACAGAGGTATAAGGGCCCCTGTGCAGCTGGGGCCCCTGGGCTGTGCCCAGGGGTGCCCGCTCATTAAGACGGCCCTGGGTTTACGGGGGCCCCATGATTTCTAACAGCAGCCCTGATTGTAGCACTGTGATACAAGAAATGTGTACCACAAAAGTGCAATAACATCAGTTGTAAACAAAGTGATAACACATTCACCCAGTGTCCAGCCTATTGTACTAAGAGTCTGTTGGGGAGTGAATACACATGAGCTCTAGTGTGCCAATTTGGCCCCTTTCACACGGGCGTTCCGTGTGCTGGGTCGGTTTTTGCTCAACGGGGATTGATCCGCTGATCCCCGCTGAGCCGACGGATGACAGATCCATCTCCTGTTAGGAAAAGACTGGCCTGTTGAAGTCTGGCTCCCTTTGTGGACTTTTTGCCCTTCACGCGCGCTCCCGCGCCGGAACCGGCGCCAAGCAGCCCTATTTAAGCTTCCTGCACCTGTCAGCAGGTGCTGTCCGTTCTACAGCGTCTGAGTACCTGTAAGCTTCAGCTCTCCTGCCTGAAACCTGCTTCCTGTGTTGTTCCTGTTACTGTGTACCGACCCGGCTTGTCCTGTCCTGCTACTTATCAGACTGCACCGACCCCGGCTATCCACGACCATCCGCTTGTCTGACCCCTCTGTACCTTTGCCGCCAGCCCGTGAACGAACCCAGCTTGGACTTTGACTACTCTTCTGCCTGCCCCTTTTGTGCCTCTCTGACCCGCTAGTTGCCGACCCAGCTTGCACGACCATTCTTCAGTCTACACGACCATCTGGAGCCTCACATCACCACCAGTGACCATCCAGCCCTCGTGCCATCCTGCACTCTGGGACTTCCTGTCTACACTACCAGGGGTCCCCGAATCGGGTGTGTAAGAGTGGTTGTTCCCTGCTAAGACAGACTCCACCGCCAGGACCGTGACAGTAATGGACAGCCATGTCAGAGTCTGCACAGGGAACACCCTCTGCCATGGACGAGCTGTGCGTCCACTTGGCCGGGCTCACACAAGCCGTAAAGAACTTGCAAAACGGCTACACCCAGCTGCAGGAACAAGTGCGTGAACTCTCCGCGCCATCTGCATCCGGAAGCGGAGCGGCAGCAGGTCACACCATTGTGGCTCTGCCTAAGGTCCCCTTGCCTGACAAGTTTGCGGGGGATCGAAACAAGTTCCGGGCCTTCCGCAGCTCCTGCGAGTTGTATTTTGGTCTACAGCCCCGCACCTTTTCCTTGGAAGCCACCAAGGTGGGCCTGGTGATCTCCCTGTTGCAAGGAGAACCGCAGACATGGGCCCATCGACTTTGGGAACAGCAGGCACCCGAAGTCACTACCCTACAGGGGTTCTTTGACGCCATGGCCAAGCTGTACCAGGACCCCCACCTTGCAGCTACTGCAGAAGCCACCCTGCATACTCTGCAGCAGGGTCGGCGTGCCGCAGAGGACTATGTGGCTGAGTTCTGGCATTGGAGAGCTGACACCACCTGGAACGATGCAGCACTCAGCTATCAGTTCCACCTAGGACTCTCTGAGCCATTGAAAGATGAACTTGCCCGTGTTGGGGTGCCCGTCGCTCTGGAATCATTAATTAACCTGGCCATTCAAATTGACTGGAGGCTCAGGGAAGGCCGAGTCGAATGGTTTACTGGCACTTCCGCGGGACCCCGTCTAACCTGGATGATACCCCTGGTCCCCAGCCATGTGGCTACTGTACCAGCACCACCCGCGCAAACAGAGGGACCAGAACCCATGCAGATTGGCCTCCTATGCCCGTCTCTCACTCCAGAGGAAAGACAAAGTTGCCAGGCGCTCAGCCTGTGCCTCTACTGCGGTGAACCCGGACACTTGGTGAGGACTTGCCCTGCCAAAGCCGGTAAGCGGCGCCACCAGGCGAGCTTGGAAACCGCATTTGCCAATCACCATTCATCTCACCTGACTCTCCTTGTCTCTTTACAGTTGCCCAAGTCCCCACAATTATTGATTCAGGGGCATGTAGTTGCTTTGTGGACCAAGCCTTTGCTACACTACACCAGGTGCCTCTGCGTCCCAAAGCCCATAAGGTGACCATTCGTTTGGCCGACGGAACGGCCATCAAATCAGGCCAGGTAACAACGGAGACCCAACCAATTCCTGTATCCACCGTCGAAGGGCACCAGGAGCTCCTGACTCTTGACGTCATAGCGTCACCCGTGTTCCCCATCATCCTGGGGCTGCCTTGGCTCCGGGCACATAGCCTCAGCATAGACTGGTCCTCTGGACTTATTCAGTTTCCTTCTCCGTACTGTGGCCAACACTGCCTGCTTCCCTCCCGGAACGTAAGTTCCTCTCTTCTTAGTTTGGACTCTGAGCTAGATCCTGAAACCCGCAAGGCAGTGCCTCCAGTGTACCACCAATACCTGGATGTCTTCAGTAAGAAGGGGGCAGACCAACTCCCTCCACACAGACCTTACGATTGCCCCATAGAGTTGCTGCCAGGCACGGAGGTACCCTTTGGGCGCATCTACCCACTATCTGACCCAGAATTAGCTGCTCTCAAAACATACCTGGATGACAATTTGGCCAAGGGGTTAATCAGACCTTCTACCTCTCCCGCTGGGGCTAGCATTTTCTTTGTTGAGAAGAAAGACCACTCCCTTCGTCCCTGTATAGATTATCGTGAGCTGAACCGGATAACGGTCAAAAACCGATATCCTCTCCCGCTTGTGCCGGAGCTCTTCCAAAGGCTTGGGTCGGCCACCGTGTTTACTAAACTCGATCTCAGAGGGGCTTACAATCTTATCCGCATCAGAGAGGGAGATGAGTGGAAGACTGCTTTCCGGACTCGTTTCGGCCATTACGAGTACCTCGTTATGCCTTTCGGGCTCTGCAATGCCCCTGCTACATTCCAACACCTGGTTAATGACATTTTCCGGGACTACTTTGATGTCTTTGTCATAATATATCTGGATGACATCCTGATTTTCTCTCCTTCCCTGGAAGAGCATCAAAAGCATGTGGGCTGTGTTCTGAGCCCCTTGCGGCGGCATAGACTATACGAAATGTGCCTTTCAGTGCTCCACCATCCCGTTCCTAGGACTGATTCTTTCAGTCTCAGGAGTTACCATGGATCCGCAGAAAGTTACCGCGATCCTGGACTGGCCGGCACCTGTGGATAAAAAAGGGTCCATTGGTTTGTTGGGTTCGCAAACTTTCATAGAAGATTTATAAAGGGATTCTCGGCAATCATTGCCCCTATCACCTGTCTCACTAAGCAAGGTCAATGGTTCCAGTGGTCATCCGAGGCTCAGGATGCCTTTCAGGCTCTAAAGGGACTGTTTACCTCAGCACCTATCTTGCAACTATCTCAGAGACGGGGAGCAAGGGCACTTCTTCATCCGGTAGCCTTCTTCTCCCGCAAGCTCACTGCCCCGGAAAGGAACTATGACGTTGGCGACAGGGAGCTACTGGCCATTAAGGCCACGCTGGAGGAATGGCGCTATCTGTTGGAGGGAGCACCCCATTCTGATATATAAGGACCATAAAAACCTGGAGTATCTCCGCTCTGCCAAGAGACTCTGACCTCGCCAGGCCCGCTGGGCACTCTTTCTCCCGGTTCCAGTTCCATCTAACTTACCGCCCCAGGGCAAAGAACAGTAAACCGGATGCCTTGTCCCGCATGTACTCGGAACCCGGAACACCTACTCCTCCTGACACCATTCTTCAGCCCAGGAACTTCTTACTTACTCAGGATGACTTGCTCTCGCAAATCCGGAGAAGCTCTGTCTGCTCGCCTGCACCCCCGGCCCAAGGACTCACCTGGAAAGATGGTCTCTGGTGGCATCACAATCAGATTTACGTCCCTCTGGAGCTACGCCCTGCTGCCCTCAAGGTTCATCACGACCACAAACTTGCCAGTCATTTCGGCTCCTGGAAAACTGCAGAGCTGATTCTGCGCTCATTCTGGTGGCCACTGCTTTCAGAAGATTATCTAGCTTATGTCCGCTCTTGTGTTACCTGTGCCAGAAACAAATCAGACAAAACCAGAGCCTGGGGTCTCCTGAAACCTCTCCCTATCCCGGACTGACCATGGCCCAAGATCTCCAATGACTTCATTGTGGAGTTGCCCCCTGCTAAAGGATACACAACCATATTTGTGGTGGTTGACAGACTGACTAAGATGGCTCACTTTCTCCCTATGAATGGCACACCCACAGCGAAAGTTCTTCTTGGTCCTCTTCTTTTTCTTGGTCCTCTTCTTGGTGCTCTTCTTTTTCTTGGTCCTCTTCTTGGTGCTCTTCTTTTTCTTGGTCCTCTTCTTGGTGCTCTTCTTTTTCTTGGTCCTCTTCTTGGTCCTCTTCTTTTTCTTGGTCCTCTTCTTTTTCTTGGTCCTCTTCCTTGTCCTCTTCATTTTCTTGGTCCTCTTCTTTTTCTTGGTCCTCTTCTTTTTCTTGGTCCTCTTCTTTCTCCTCTTCTTTTTCTTGGTCCTCTTCTTTCTCCTCTTCTTTTTCTTGGTCCCCTTCTTCTTGGTCCTCTTCTTGGTCCTCTTCTTTTTCTTGGTCCTCTTCTTTTTCTGGGTCCTCTTCTTCTTCTTGGTGCTCTTCTTGGTCCTCTTCTTCTTCTTCTTTTTCTTGGTCCTCTTCTTTTTCTTGGTCCTCTTCTTGGTCCTCTTCTTTTTCTTGGTCCACTTCTTGGTCCTCTTCTTTTTCTTGGTCCACTTCTTGGTCCTCTTCTTTTTCTTGGTCCTCTTCCTGGTCCTCTTCTTTTTCTTGGTCCTCTTCTTGGCCCTCTTCTCTTTCATAGTCCTCTTCTTTTTCTCGATCCTCTTCTTGGTCCTCCTTTTTCTTAGTCCTCTTCTTGGTCCTCTTCTTTTTCTTGGTCCTCTTCTTTTTCTTGGTCCTCTTCTTTTCCTCTTCTTTTTCTTGGTCCTCTTCTGGGTCCTCCTTTTTCTTGCTCCTTTTCTGGGTCTTCTTCTTTTTCTTGCTCCTCTTTTTGGTCCTCTTCCTGATCCTCTTCTTTTACTTGGTCCTCTTCCTGGTCCTTTTCTTGGTCGTCTTGCTGGTTCTCTTCTTGGTACTCTTCTTTTTCTTGGTCCTCTTCTTGGTCCTCTTCTTCTTTTTCTTGGTCCTCTTCTTCTTTTTCTTGGTCCTCTTCTGTGTCCTGTGATGCTGAGCTGTATACTGTGTCCTGTGATGCTGTGCTGTATACTGTGCCCTGTGATGCTTAGCTGTATACTGTGTCCTGTGATGCTGATCTGTATACTGTATCCTGTGATGCTGAGCTGTAATCTCTGTCCTGCAATCTAATTCCTATCCGTATTGACAATTCGCACTGCGATATGCGAACCGATCTGGGGGTGTCATTAACTTTGTATTGACACTCCCAGTGGTTCGCATAAGGTGTGAACTGCCTGCGAGTCAGGTGCGATGCGGGAACCCGCACTGGATTTGCAGGGTTTCCGCATCACACCAGTGTGAACCAAGTCTTAAACCCCCTTGGGACTCTTCACACCACTGGGTGCGATGCATTTTGAAAAGTCCTGCATGCTGCATCTTTAGTGCAGTTTTTAAAACAGCACCAAACACGCAGCTCCCCATTGAACTGAATGGAAAACGTGGCAAAAATGCATCAAAAACGGTCCTTTTTTCATAGAAGCAGGCAACCAGAAAACACACTGGAAATGCATCTAAAATGCGGCACAAACATGATTTTGCTACAGAGCAGCGTGAACGTAGGCTTAGACTGCACACAGAGTTCAAAAAGAGCTCAGGCTGATGTCACGAGGCGGGGTTTTGAGACTACTAAAGAAATACTAAAAGGATCAGAAAGAAATTAAACAGTCAATTATTTTGGGTAATAATGATAAATAAAAAGATAAAAAAAATAATAAAAAATGACAGAAATGGGACAGAAATGAAAATATATGACCTACAGGAAAGCTTTATATGAAGTGATAAGTGATTATTGAATTTCACAGAAATAGAAAAGCAAGGATAATAAATACATAACAGAGCATTTATAATCATTATTCGTAATAATATGACAGTTTGAATTCAATATAATAAGAAGTGAATTTAATGTCACCAATAATAATATTAGATATAATAATGAGAAAATAGCGGTGACAATTGTAATAAAAGAAATGTGGAAAAATATTATGTAGCACCCTCTAGGTAGTGAGGTGCTAGAGTGAGTTTTTTTCCTCTGGCAGTGTAGGTAAATTTAGGCAGGCCTGGCTGGTGCTAGGCCTGTCTGTTTTCATTCTGGGCTGAGAGTGGCTCAGGGTAGTAGCTCGTGACTCACAGGTGGTGTCACTTCTCAGTTACCTTCCCTTTTCTTCATGAAGGTACTAGAAGGAAGGATGAGGAAGAGAGGTGGAGATGCCTGGGGAATCTTGAGGAGCCTTGCCCAATCTCCAACTTGGATTGGCAGGGGACAGGCCTCCTTAAATACCTAGGGTCAGCCCAGCTGGGGAGGAGTAGTTCGGGTGGAAGAACTGGAGTCTGTCGGGGCCTTTGAGGGAGCTTCCCAGTCTGGGGGGGAGGTGACGGGGTGATCGGGGTAAGCCTGCGGGTGGGACTGTGCTAGAAATGTTCCCATCAAGGAGACAGGGGCTACTTACTTTATTGTTGCTACCGGCCATCACCAGAAAAGCCAATGGCCATCTGCCTACAGTTGCTTGGGCACAATCGGTGCTGAGCAACATGCCTGGACAAATTCTGCTAGTATCAGCATGTCTGGAAACTTCAGTTCATTTAACAAGGGGTTATAACAGCATGCCAAGGGAGGGGTCTGCCTATCAGTTCAGTAGACACCAGCCTGTCTTGAAGCAAGGGGGCAGCGCCATGCAACGGAGGAGACCCAGCATTCCCTGCTAGCATCAGACACCACGAGGCAAAGGAAGATGACGGAGGGTGGTCATGTACTACCAGCATTGACCTGGTTCCCGGAATTGCCGGAGTGGACACTGGTGAACACTGGTGTCCTATTGGAGCACCGCAGGGGACTTGCCTTAAGGATGGTCGATGGGGCAAAGCGATTATGTCTACTGTGTCCCGAGTGCCAGCGGCGGTCCAAGCGTGGGTCCGGTGTGGCGATTGTGGGCAGTCAGGACTATGTCGTTTACAACCATGGAAGTCCCGGGAGCCTGGGGAGGGCCTAGAATCATCCCCTAAAGGCAGAGTGGAGTTGAGGCCTGATGACTCCCCTGCAAAGATTGGACATTGGGAGAGAGAGGACTGTCATGACCCGCGGCCTGGTTGGGGCGCTGGTAACTGAGTACTGCTCAGCAGGAACTAGTAGTCCCAGAAATGCCAGCTGCTTCCACGTCCCTCACCATCCTAATCCCAGCAGAGCCAGTGCAGGAGGGGATGTGCCCTCAGGTGAGCTGGATGGAGAGTGTGAGGACAGGGTCATTGATTGGGGTTCTACCAGATTACTGGCAGAATTTGGATCCCTGGGGAGACTGACGGAGTGGTCATCCCCTAATGAGAGCTCAGATGAGGAAGAATGGGAGACGAGAGGTTCCCATGTCTTGAAGACAGAGAAAGGAGATGGACCAGTGTCGGTGCTGGGAACAGAGGAAGCCGTAAGAACCCCCATCTGCAGCAGTCAGCTTTTTTTGAACAGACCCTTCACCACCCAGACTACAGCGCCTACATACAGGCAGTGGGTTGTGAGATCCCAGGATGCCTGTATCCTGCCGGGAAACCTAGGGAGCTGCTCAGGTTTTTCTGATTCCAAAGGGAGGTACAGAGGAGGGTTGCTCTGGAGTCAGGTATGGACTACCCCTATGTCCCTCCCAAGATCATGGACGTCATAGAGAACTCCCAGGGAGAATGACATGGTCTGGGACTTCTTTCACATCCCCAAGCCCCTGTGGATGCTGGTGAGTGAAGCCTGGGCCCGTTTTGTGGACATTCGTCAAGAATGGAGGCTGGCGTGAGCTCTTCTACAAGGACCAGGTGCTCATTGTGAAGGCGGGATAGCCTATAAAGAGCCACTCGGTTTCCATCAGGGAGGAAGAGAGAGTCAGTAAGAGACTACCTGATCCCCACTTCTATGCGTAAGATGACTGTGTAGTTGTACAGCCACCATGGAAGTAGCCACATGGACTGTAGGGGAGTTGCAGAGTTGCGTGTTTCTTTTCCTCCCTGACTTTGCAGGAACAGGCCAGCCTGCCACCCGTGTACCCAATGGATGGACCCTTTCCCTGTTGCAAGGACACTTGGGTGAGGCCTGTTTCTTGAACTAACTCTTAAGTAGCCTGTCTGCTCAGGGAGGAGCCCCTCCCATCTGGAACTGTTCACTTTACCTTTATGTCCTCCCCCATGTCATAACCCCCTCCTGACAGAACAAACAGGAAAAACATGTGCTAAGTGATATTTCTCTTCTCTTATTTATGTTGGGTTGCTAACCCCCTCCCAACAGAAACTGCTGATGTGTAGATAGATCTAAGTGTAGGATGTGATTTGCTCTTTATCTGCTCTTAGGTTCCTCTGGGATGGGACAGCTGTCCATCCCCGTCGACTGGAGACAAGTTTTCTATGAGCATTTCTCTCTAGGGGGAGATGCTCTGGCTCAAATATGTATATTAGATATGTGATTGTTAGCTACAGGGACTTGTAGTGAGGAATGTATAAAGTGTACAGATGTAAATACTTACCAGATATTCTATATATTTTTGTACGTATTTATTTGTACATATTCTCGTCAAAGTTATTTCCCCTTTCCCCTTCCAATTTATCTTATGGAATGCCCTTGCTCCGGGGCCCAGGAGACATTTTTCAATTTTCCCAGCTGAGAGACCAGCTGGGTTTTGGTGGGGGGTGAATGTAGCACCCTCTAGGTAGTGAGGTGCTAGAGTGAGGTTTTTTCCTCTGGCAGTATAGGTAAATTTAGGCAGGCCTGGCTGGTGCTAGGTCTGTTTCTTTTCATTCTGGGCTGGGAGTGGCTCAGGGTAGCAGCTGGTGACTCACAGGTGGTGTCACTTCTCAGTTACCTCTAGAAGGTGCTAGAAGGAAGTGTGGGAAAGAGAGGTGGAGCTGCCTGGGGTATCTTGAGGAGCCTTGACCAATCCCCAACTTGGGTTGGCAGGGGGCAGGCCTCCTTAAATACCTAGGGTCAGCCCAGCTGCGGAGGAGTAGTTCTGGTGGAAGAACTGGAGATGGAGTACTAGGCTGTCTGGGCCTTTGAGGTAGCTCCCCAGACCCTGTCTGGGGGATGACCTTGGGCCTGGGGCTTGGGTGCAGAACAGAGCCCTTCAAGAACTCATGAAGGATCTGGACAGGAGGCACAGGAGGAGCAAGAGGGGACAGCAGGAGCTGGTACTACTGGGCAAGTCTTCAGGAGGGAACCACTGGTCGCAGCCAGGGGGGTTGGTGAGTGACTTGTGCAGTCAGGAGGACTGAGACCTCACACCTGAGAGGACTGGGAGGTCTGAGAAGGGTGCAGGGCCAGCACGGAGGATTGCAATGTCAAGGGCAGTGGAGTTAGACAGCTACAGCCAGGAGGGCTGGCAGTGCCAGGAGAGGGCTAACTGGGATCAGTAGTCCACCTAGGACAGCTAGCACCATAACTTTTCAATTGCTACACCATAGGGGCCCGCGGTCCCTGCCTGTAATAAGGCATCTACTAAGGCCTGGCTGAAGCCAGTGTCAGGCCTAATCACATGTGCTAGCTGTGCCTGAAGTGTAAGAGTTGTGCGGAGAGAGGAAGTGTAACAGTCTGCAAGCAAGTGTTGTGCTGGAGGAGACTAAAGGAGTAGTATGTACAAGGAGTGTACATAGTTGTCCCAACCAAGTTGAAGTTTCTGGGCATCTCATAAATCATTTTACCCCATCCAAGTTAATCCCCTCAATAAAAACACAAATATAAGAGATAATAGCGCACTTCCCACTACATATGAATTTAATAAAAACTATTATAGATAAATGCTTGTGCTCAAACGTAACATATTGATATACGTTTCAAAAAAAGTCCCAAAGTTGGTACTACAACTGTGAAACAGTTGCTACAAAGTTCATTCAATATTATTGACTATCTCTGATGTTAGCACCTGACATATAATCCTGATTTATAGTTCATCCATTATCAGTTCAAAATGGAATGCAAAACATGGTATATCTTCCGATGTTCCTGGGATAAAGCAAAATATATTGCTTACCAGAAGTGTTGGATCTCAGATTATAGAGATCAAACACATTCAGACAACAAAGTATCCAATACGGCAATCCTTATTCTGAAATCTTTGAAATGGAAAGCTCCTTCTGATAATTGCAGACTGTGCCTTGTTAGCAGAGGGTCTGTGAGACACGAATCCTCTTATCCAAAGTATATTCCCGGAGTCATAGGGTAAAGAACAAAGGCTTCATGGTGCAGTATATCCAAAATTAATTTATTAAAAAAATAGAATAAAAAAAAAGCAAGTTTAAACAGCCGCGGCTCCTAGCCAGCTGGCTGATGCGTGGTGACATCTAGAGCTACTGCTCCACCCGATGCTTTTCTCCATACAAGGCATCGACTGAGATCGGAGACTGCAATAAAAACACAAAACCAAGCACATGGACTATTCATTGACTGTCTGAGAAAGTGAATGCCAGGCTGGGCAGGGTGACAGGTAGACCACAACTTCCAGCAAGTCCTACGGGGGTACCGCTACAATTATGTTAACTGTCAAATTTAAATTAAATTAAGAGTATAGAAATTGATTATGGTAAAGAATATAGAGTAAAAGGAAAGAAATGGAGGTATAGATTGGAGGAAAAGGAAAAAGGATAGATCCATGTGGGTATAAGTCAGATGTGAAATATTATATTTTGTTTTTATACCTTGTTAGAGAGATAGATGAGAATGGTCAATGTTTAAGTGACCAATATAATTTAGCCATGGATCCCAAGTCTTAAGGTATATGTTATGGGTATCATTCAAAATGGATGCTAATTTTTCATGTACCATAACACCTAGAAGACGTTTAACTTCTATATAAAGGTATTAGTGGTTGCTTCCAGGCTTTGGCTAGAGTTTGTCTTGCTGCTAAAAAGATATGTCCTACTAGTATGCGTTGAAATGTATTTAAATGCGAATTGGATTTGTGTAAAAGAGCTTCCCAAGGATTCAACATGATGTTGATGTGTAGAATCGAGTGTTGTAAATTATAGATTTTGGTCCAGAAATGAAAAGCTATAGGACATGACCACCATATGTGTAATAAGTCGCCTTTGACAGTACAGCCACAGAAGCAATGGGGAGATATAGAAGGGGTAATTTTAGATAATTGGTCTGGGGCCATGTACCATCAGTTTATAAGCATTTTCTTGGGCTAAGGTATTTATTGAACATTTAGGAACATTGAACAAAATGGATTTCCAAGTATGTAGATCAGGTGAGGAGCCTAAATCACTCCACCAATCACTACCATTTCCCCTTATAAGAACGTTTAGTAGAGCCAGAGGTATTAATCAGAGAGGAGTAAAGATCAGATAGTATGCCTCTTGATAAGGGGTTATTTTTACAGTAGGTTTCAAATTAAGTTAATTTCCTTGATAGAGGGACAGAGATTGAGTAAATTAGAAATGTGGAGTTGAATTAGCAAATAATTTGACGTTTCTTTATCAGGGAGTTTCCAATTTTTGAGTAAATATGTGAGAGATAATATGCCTTCAGATGAAAGAAATTCATATATATCTAATACCTCTAAGTCGCCACCAACAAAAGGCAAGATGATTATCATAGGCTTGAGCTGGGGATGGAGTACCATGAATACCTGACAATGGGAGATGTGGAGAAATTAGATTACTTGAAAATTTCACTGAATCCCATTGTGTAAGATGATAGTTTCCCATCAAATGATCATAGACCCATAGTTCCCCATTACAGGATCATAGACCCATAATTACCCATCACAGGATCATAGACCCATAGTTCCCCATCACAGGACCGTAGACCCATAGTTCACCATCACAGGACCACAGACCCATAGTTAACCATCACAGGACCACAGACCCATAGTTTCCCATAGTTCCCCATCACAGGACCGTAGACCCATAGTTCACCATCACAGGACCACAGACCCATAGTTAACCATCACAGGACCACAGACCCATAGTTTCCCATAGTTCCCCATCACAGGACCGTAGACCCATAGTTCACCATCACAGGACCACAGACCCATAGTTAACCATCACAGGACCACAGACCCATAGTTTCCCATAGTTCCCCATCTCAGGACCACAGACCCATAGTTCCCCATCACAGGACCGTAGACCCATAGTTCACCATCACAGGACCACAGACCCATAGTTCACCATCACAGGACCACAGACCCATAGTTCCCCATCTCAGGACCACAGACCCATAGTAATCCATCACAGGACCACAGACCCATTGTCCCCTATCATAGGACCACAGACCGATAGTTCCCCATCACAGGACCACAGACCCATTGTTCCCCATCATAGGACCACAGACCCATAGTTCCCTATCATAGGATCACTGACCCATAGTTCCCCATTACAGGACCACAAACCCATAGTTCCCCATCACAGGACCACAGACCCATAGTTTCCCATCATAGGACCACAAACCCGTAGTTCCCCATCACAGGACCCATAGTTCCCCAATAGATTACCATAGACCTGCAGATTCTCATTCAGATCATGCAATGTTTTCATGCCAATCATTTAATAAAAGCTATTGAAAAATGATAATTGCAATAACTTCTACTAACATGATGAACTATCACTATACAGCCCCTTAAAACTGAAACCCAGAGCCATCTCCGGGGATACATTTCCCAAACCAGGGAAAGTTCCTAGAAGACAAGCCTCCTCCATGCCCTTTGCACACTGCTGCCACCATCCTGCAGAGTGAAGTTTAGTTTCCCCCATCAGGGTGAAGCACGCCAGTCCACTTGTACTATGTATCAATAATGGCAAAGAACATAAATCCCCAGCACAAGTGTTTAGCCCTGTCCCTCTGCAGCACTAAGATATAAGAAGTAACACTGAGCAGCAGCTGTGTGTGACAGCTCCCTGCACTGGCAGCCCATCCACCTTACCTGAGTGCAAACTCTGCCTCCCAGATGTCTATTAATAATCCACAGAGGGGAGTCTGGCACTGCCCTGGTACCACCTACCACCCAGCAGTCACCATGCAGTCAGCAGCCCAGGTCTGTGCTGGATTGTTACTTTGTGCCCAGCTGTAGGTCCTCCTTGTGTCAGTGTGGGGTCATCATGTCTCAGGCTGCACTCTTCATACTGCAGGCAGTCATTGGGGCCCCCAGCAGCAGTCACTTAAAGGGATGTGTCACCCCTCTAGGACTTCCTCACAGTTACCCCATGGCCCCTTTGTGCTATGATCTCCCGAGGTCTCACTTATCTCATTCCACCCTCAGCATCCCTCCTGCTTTGCCTGATTTCCGCCCCCTCCAGATTTCAATGTGCCTCCTTTCCACTTTCCCCAACTCAGAGGACACAACCCCACCCTGTGCACATGCCCCCTCCAGCACTGCAGCATCCCAGCCAGGCTGGAAACCAGATCAATATTTGCAAAGCCATGCCCACATGCCCACTGCTCCTCGTCTGGCCATGCCCCCTGATCTCTGTAGCTGGGAGCACAATGGGCGGGAGAAAAATGTAACGGCAGTGGCAACGGTGTCAACCCCAAGCAGGGAGCAAATTAGGGTGCCCAATAGGCAGGCCGGGTCGGTATTTCGGCCCACCATAATGAGATCCAATTAAACACAATGGGGGATTGGCAGGCAGCTAGTAAGCGTGGAGAAACTGTTACTCAATGTTCTAAATTACAGTTGTAAAATGACTTTTTGAACAGGCAGATTAAAAAAAAAGTCTAATCACGATTAGACTTTTTTAAAATCAAATCTACCTAGCAACAGCAGAGAGAGATTTAACAATCGGGGAAGGGAACTGCAGGTGCAGGACTAGCATTTAAAAGGCACAGAAAATATTTTATCACACAGACACATATTAAAGTGTAAGTTTACCCAAACTTAAAAGCTTAACAGAAAAAATAATTATATGATTTCTTTTTGTTTATTTATTTTTTTCTTGCAACAAAAACTGGTGGGGCGCTGACTCAGGAGCCCCTATGGACGAGAATCCACTGACTGCAATATGTAACCTTCTAAGGTCTACTTAAAATCTTCTTTGGATTAAGCTATTCCAAGGACCATAACAGGGTGCTGTTTGAAGACAGAAGAGAGGCGCTGCATTATGAAGAGTGAGCAGCCATCTTTCAGTCAAAATCAGCTTCCTCTTCAGAAACGGAAGGTGGAAGTTGACCCCAGCAAGACGCTGCGTTTCAAACACACTTGTCAGTGCATGCTGATAGTCCACAGTTCTTTCGCTTGCCAGTGTCCAGTCCTCCTGTAGGTGGCAGTATAACCTAAATGTAATAGACTGCCTGGGGTTCATTTCCTAAAACTGGAGAGTGCAAACTCGGGTGCAGCTGTGCATAGAAACCAATCAGCTTCCAGTTTTTTTTTTTTGTCAAAGCTTAAGCTGAACAAGCTGAAGTTAGAAGCTGATTGGCTACCATGTACAGCTGCACCAGATTTTGCACTCCCCCCTAAATTGACCCCCCTGTGACCCTCAATGACTCCAAGATTATTATTATACGGTGTATACAAAATAAATGAATAAAAAGTGCATATAGCTCTGTTCTGTGATTTCATAAAGTGAGGTGGACATCACAGGCAAATTAACTTTTTTTTAAAAAAAAAAAGGGAATTTCACTAAATTATCACCTGTCTTAACTGATAGGAAATCCATAATGAGTGAAACATGCAGGGTGTTAAAGGGGTCCCCAAAGGGAATGCTACTTGTCCTGCAGCTTGGGACTACAAACTCGCATACCAAGCCATACCCCATGATTTCCAATGATTACCATTCATATCTGTGCGACTTCAAAGTAGTATCTGCACTACTTTGGTCCGACTTTGATGCGACTTGAGGTCCACAGACCTCAAGATTACACAGGCATTGCATCAAGTTGCATCAAAGTCGCACCACTTCCAGGTTGTACAAGTGTGAAAGGGGCCTTAGAGTATGAAAGTATAGACCAGGAGTTTTGATGTTTCTCCATCGTACATGCATTTCATGTTGGCTCCAAACCTGTGACCGACCCAGAAGTACTGTATCAAAGCTAAACAGCCTGGTAATGAGCATTTTCAGAAGGAACCCAGCAATGGCAGCTCCCATATTTCTCTCATGACAGGGGTACTGGGATTTCTTTGCTTAGCATGAAATGTGAGGTCGCATTTCTACAAAGGACCACAGGATGGTGCCGTTTTAACATAAGTGACTTGACCAATTCATGAATCCCAGCCTTTAAAAAAAAAAAATGTTTTTTTTTTTGCCTAAATACCTGTGTGTCTAAACCGCAGCCAGGGTCAGATTATTCACCAGGCCTTATAGGCCATGGTCCAAGGCCCCATAGCTGTCAGGGTTGGCACATTGTGACCCAAGTCACATTAAATTTATGTTGACTTTTGGTACTTATTAGTTCACAGAGCCTGTCATATTTGTGTCCCTTACCTGCAAATAGTCCAACCCAGTGGCTTACTGGCATGGAATTTTATAGATTGTCAACTCCAATCCTCATATTGATTAGTGGTTGCAAATTAATAATTACTGCAGTAGGGGACAGACACAAAAGATACACTCCGCATCTTTCCATAACTGTTCTGCTTTATTATGACGCAATTGAAGGTTTTTATACACATGATTACGCAGTTATCACATTAATATTACAATTTTACTTTTATGGTAACAAGGGGCGTAACATAGGCTGGCTAATTCTAATCAGGACTCGAAAGAATGCAAACATGTAATGAAAACATTATTAGTGCCATGTGCACAGTGAACGCAGTGTGCAATACATACAAAAATAATACAATTATATACAGAACTTACAAATTCCCATTTCACTTATCAATAGACATAACAGCCCACATGGCTACTATGGAGCCTGTGGGTGGAAGGGGCCTCATTAAAGGGCTCTTGAAGCAAATAAAACATTGAAAATCTGTGTGCATTTGAAGATGACACAAATCCAATACTGTATCATTAAGGATTGCAAAGGTTGCTGTTGACACTGACCCCCTGTGACATTTCCAGGGAAGAAGAGTTGACGTCAGATGTACAGGAGGAGATTTTAGAATTGTTGCTGCAAGTCACAGACAGGCTGAGCAGTCAGGCAAATGCGTTTAGCTGTCTAATGCCTCGTACACACGGGATGATGATCGTACGTACGATCGTCTCAAATCGTATGTTGGACAATGTAACTTGCATACTGACTGCACTACACGATCGTACGTACGATCGTCTCAAATCGTATGTTGGACAATGTAACTTGCATACTGACTGCACTACAGGATCGTACGTACGATCGTCTCAAATCGTATGTTGGACAATGTAACTTGCATACTGACTGCACTACGATCGTCTCAAATCGTATGTTGGACAATGTAACTTGCATACTGACTGCACTACACGATCGTACGACCACAGAAAGAACGTTCAGGTGCATTTAATTAGCATCCGGCCGTTCCTGACTTCGGAGCATGTGTGTTTTGCACAATACAACTTGTTGTACCAACTGCTCTGTACACACGATACAACGGTCGTATGACCGCTTGTTAGTACGACCAAGTTTTCTAGTCTGCTCATACAACTCCCCTTGTACGACCGTCGTATGTCAGCTGTTCTAATCGTGCATACGAACGAACGATTTCGCATACAACGGTCGTTCATACGACCTGTTGTATACGATCGTCATCCCGTGTGTATGAGGCTTAAGTGTATAGATTAATTGCATCTAGAGCAGTGGTTCTCAACTCCTGTCTTCGGCACACACTAACAGGCCAGGTTTGCAGGATAACTGAAATACATCACAGGTGATATCATTTGCTGCTCAGTGATTTCAGTATTTTAGTCTGCATCTCCCCAAGGTAATGCTTAAAATCTGGCCTGTTGGTGGGTCCTGAGGACAGGAGTTGAGAACCACTGATCTAGAGCTTCTGGCCCTCCCAGCCAGCACTGAAATGTAAGTGTCACTAAACCCACATCATAAAAAAAACTATCAATAAACGGTGTATTACATGCTGTTCATACTCAGTCACTATGAGATTTGTTTTCTGTATTCTGCAAAAAACTTTATTGATCCTGCCGTTCTCTATCTCCACCTTCTGTTCATGTCCCCAATTCAGCTAGAGAATTTGCAGGTGTTGCGGTAACTCTGCACATGCTCAGTTTTCAGTGAGTTTCTATGCTGAGCATTTCCTCCCTATCACATCTGAGCAGCCCATGTGACTATAGAGTCACACATGCGGGCGTATACACAGTGGTAAATGGCAGCCCACTCTCTCCCTCCTTAATGGTGGCTTCATCTTATTCTAAGACACAGGCTGGAGGGGCGTGACATAGCCTGTGACTGGCAGAAATGCGCTCGCACCCTGTTATTGCCACAAAATAATAAAGATTAGATTTCAACTGTATATTTGTATGACAACTTAAAACAGTTTATTGATATTATTAATTTATTTTTACTCGGTATTTAAAAGGTTGTTTTTTTTTTTTTGGAACATGTGACCAGCAGCAAAGGACTAGAAGCTCCCCCTGCTTATGTTTCCCTGCAGACGGGCTGGGAAAGGTCTGGGTCATGTGACAGTTGTATATCGATTAGGAGAAAGGTACTTGGATGTTTTTTAATTAAAATAATTGCAATGCCATCATCCACATACAAAAATAGAAGGGACAGTGTAAATTAAACTGTGTGTTTAGTATCACTTTAACCCTGTATGTTTAACACAGTTTTGAGCTTACGAAAAAGTGTGTAGCGCCAAAAGTAAATGAACAGCAATGAAATGCGAATACTGTGTTATAAATGGACAGCACATTGAAATAAAGTCACCGGCAAAATGGCAGACGGATCACTTCCTGTTTGCAAAGACTCCATGATTTGAGCAGTTTTGAGAGGCTATATAAACAAGTTTGACATCTGACACTAGAGGACCCCTTGATAACGTCCTATTGGACAAAACACGTCTGGGAGGAGACACTAGTGCTGACGTCAGGCAGCTATCCGATACCGGGTCGGCAGTGGTACCTATTGTCATATGTTTTTATGATTTATTTTATTTTGGCTTTTAACATACAAATCCAATAAATACTACACTATAGAGACTTCATCTGGCTCCCGGTAAGCTTTATTTACTCCAGCTACATCTGGAGGGTGCGAGTTGCCTTCCCCAACAACAGATAGCGGATCTACACTGAGTGCGTGTTTGCTGCTGTAACGGCAGCCACCTTTTCCGGTGAGTGTCCATTTCACATGGATGCGGTGGAATATTTCTGAAGCACTGTACTGGATCACCTCTTCATTTTTCAAGTCACCACCAACTTTTTGTGCACATCTTTGCACTGAACTATTGTGTTTTCACCAATAAGTTTATATTGCTGATCCTATCATGGGACTGTACATTTAAATCTATATTGTTCACTATATTGTTTTTATATTGTTGATTTCCATTCAAGATTGGACATTTATTGGACATTATATATATATATATACACACACACACATATATATATATATATATATATATATATATATATATACACACACACACACACTTCTAGGTCCATATATATTTGGACACAGGCACAATTTTAGATTTTTCAGGTATTACCAAAACATATAGCTTATAGCTATATAAGCCATCCCCATTTTTCAAGGGACCAAAAGTAATTGTACAATTGAATCAAAAGCAGTTTCATGGCCAGGTGTGGGCTACTCCTTTGTTATTTCTTCATCAATTAAGCAGGTAAAAGGTCTGGAGTTGATTCTAAGTGTGGTATTTGCATTTGGAATCCAATACTGTGAACCTACATCATGCTTTCAAAGGAGCTGTCCATGTAAGTGAAAAAGGCCATTGTATGGCTTCAAAAACTTAACAAATCCATCAGAGAGATAGCAGCAACATTAGGAGTGGCCAAATCAACAGTTTGGTACATTCTGAGGAAAGAAGAACGTAAGACCGCAGTGGTAGATGATCACAGGATCCTCTCTATGGTAAAGAAAAACCCATTCACAACATCCAGACAAGTGAAGGACACTCTCCAGGAGGTGGGTGTATCATTGTCAAAGTCTACAATCAAGAGAAGACTTCATGAGAGCAAATACAGAGGGTTCACCACAAGGTGCAAACCATTCATAAGCCTTAAGAATAGAAAAGCCAGATTAGACTTTGCCAAAAACATCTAAAAAAGCCAGATCAGTTCCGGAAAAGCATTCTTTGGACGGATGAAACTAAGATTAATCTGTACCGTAATGACGGGAAGAAAAAAGTGTGGAGAAGGTTTGGAACGGCTCATGATCGAAAGCACACAACATCATCTGTAAAACATGGTGGAGCTTGCAGTGTGATGGCATGGGCATGCATGGCTTCCAGTGGCACTGGGTCATTGGTGTTTATTGATGATGTGACCGAAGACATTAGCAGCCGGATGAATTCTGCAGTGTTTAGAGATATACTGTCAGCCCAGATTCAGCCAAATGCAGAAAAGTTGATTGGACGGCGCTTCACAGTACAGATGGACAATGATCCAAAACACACTGCAAGAACAACCCAGGAGCTTTTGAAGCAAAAGAAGTGGAATATTCTGCAATGGCCGAGTCAGTCACCTGATATCAACCCAATTGAGCATGCATTTCACTTGCTGAAGGCAAAACTAAAGGCAGAAAGACACACAAACAAAAAACAAACGAAGACAGATGCAGTTAGAGCCTGGCAAAGCATCAGGAAGGAGGAAACCCAGTCTTTGGTAATGTCCATGGGTTCCAGACTTCAGGCAGTCATTGTCAGTAAAGGATTCTCAACAAAATATTAAAAATGAACATTTTAATTATGATTATAGTCATGTGTCCAATTACATTTGAGCCCCTGAAAATGGGGGGGGGGGGGCGGGGCTGTGTATAAAAATGAATTAAAGCTAAAGTCTGCACTTCAAATTAATTTGGATTGTTTTGTTATAAATTTATTCTGGTGGCATACAGAGCCAAGAGTATGAAAAATGTGCCTGTGTCCAAATCTACATTACCTCACAAAAGTAAATAAAGCCCTCACCTTTTTGTAAATATATTATTATTAGTGTTGAGCGAACCCGGACTGTAACGTTCGGGTCCGTACCGAACTTTCGGGTGTCCGTGGCACGGACCCGGACCCGGACATTTCAAAAATCATTCGGGTTCGACTAACCGACGGGACGTCGAAGAGTTGTGCACCTCATTTTATCGTCTTGGGGCCTGGCTTGGGCTTACTAAAAACTTTACAGGCCCAGGCCCAGGCACGGTGCCTGTGGGCTTTCAAGCCATGCCTGGGCTTGCAATGTCAGGCCCAAGCGAGTTGTGATTATTATTATATAAATGTTTTTCCACTCCCGAAATAAATGAAAACACTCCATTACATCTAAACCTGTGTCCGTGTAAAAAGTATGAGAACCGAGACATACGGTGGTCTTATTTAAATATTGTTTTGTTAGGTTTAATTAAACTTCACGTCTGAAATCGAAATTAAGTAAAAATATGTGTCCCCCCCCCCCC
>BLSH010472648.1:462120-504424 GCA_018402905.1 Glandirana rugosa
TGAGAAGTATTAAGAGTGGAGAAGTGTTGGGGGGGGGGTGAGAAGTGTTTAGGGAGGGTGAGAAGTATCGAGAGTGGTGAAGTGTTGGGGGGGTGAGAAGTGTTTAGGGGGGGCTATGAAGAGTGGGAGGGATTTGTGAAGAGTGGGGGGGGGGTTGTGAAGAGGTGAGAATTATGAAGAGTGGGGGGGGGGTTGCGAAGAGGTGAGAATTATGAAGAGTGGGGGGATTTGTGAGGAGTGGGGGTTGTGAAGATGTGAGAGCTATAAAGGGGGGGGGGGCAAACTTAGATGGGGGAGCACAAAACTAAAAATACACCACTGCAGGGGTAACTGACCACGGTCAGTAGGCGGCTCCATGTTCTCCCAGATCCCGGCTCCTCCCCCTCTCCAGCGCGCCTAGAGTGTCCTGCCTGCCATGTGTGAAGAAGATGCCTGCTGCGGTTCCCTGATCTCCACTCTGCAATCTACATAGCCAGCTACTGCAGACAGGGAAAAAAGGTGAGTCCTGCCTGCTCAGGAACTACACATGCCAACATATGCCCAGCCATCAGTGCCCTCTGTCAGTGCAGCCTCATCCGTGCCTCCTATCAGTGCCGTCTATCATCACAAACACATATTGACATTACACACACAGAAACCATGACACCCAAACAATAGAAATTACTTTCTCGAGACAGGGGTACTTCAAATTTTTTTTTAGACCTGCAGGGGTACTTCACCGTAAAAGGCTGAGAAACACTGATGTAGAGCAACAATTCTTTTTTTCAGATCCTCAGAGAGTTCTTTGCCATGAGCTGTCATGTTGAACTTCCAGTGACCTGTATGAGCGAGTGAGAACACCAAATTTAACGCACCTGCTCCCCATTCACTCCTGAGACCTTTTAACACTAACAAGTCACATGACACCGGGGAGGGAAAATGGCTAATTGGGCCCAATTTGGACATTTTACTTAAGGGTGTACTCACTTTTATTGCCAGTGGTTTAGACATTAATGGCTGTGTGTTGAGGTATTTTGAGGGGACAGCAAATTTACACTGTTATACAAGCTGTACACTCACTACTTTACATTGCAGCGTCATATGAAAAGATATAATAAAATATTTACAAAAATGTAAAGGGTGTACTCACTTTTGTGAGATACTGTATATGGACCTATATATATATATATATATCTCATTTTTTTTTTCCACTTTAACACTTTTTGGACTTTATTTAAATGTGCTGTCCATTTATAAC
Source organism: Glandirana rugosa (assembly GCA_018402905.1). Classification (NCBI taxonomy): domain Eukaryota; kingdom Metazoa; phylum Chordata; class Amphibia; order Anura; family Ranidae; genus Glandirana; species Glandirana rugosa. The sequence continues at coordinate 463,358 of BLSH010472648.1, forward strand.
ACAGTATTCACATTTCATTCATTCAAACAGGAAGTCAAACGGACAAAACGCATCTGACACAGCTACACGGCAACCCGGGATCAAGTGTGAGCTGGCGTGAACAGGGACTTACGATCGTTATCCTGCTGGTCGGGTGTGATCGTTTGTTAGAACGGATTGAACGGATATTGGTACGGACGTGTGGTCATCCGATCTTCGGCACTCATCTGTCTCTGTACTGGTGTTATTGGCTATGTTTGTGAGTACCTTGTATTGGGGAAGTTTGGGGTAACAAATAAAGTATATGGTTTTTAAACGATAATGCAAGATGTGGAGTATCCTTTATCTTTCCCCTATTGATGACGTGGTGATGTATGGTTAACATCGGTGGATGTCAGAGATTCCAGTGTCTATGTGGATAGTGGAGGAGCAGCTAAGGAGGACTTATTGAATATCAATTCTTACATGCATGTTTGCCAAGCATGAGAATGCAAAGCAACTGGCTCTGGTGAGTGAATTTTCATGTGGATGACGGTGTCTGAAGTCTACCTCACGTGGTGATAAATAAAGAAGATTTATTTGTATAATGGACTTGGGAAGTCACTCTTCCTATTTACATTTCACTATCTTTTATGCTTAAATGCGATGTATTAGCGCTACTTTTGCCACATATTACATTTAACTTGAGTGATACATTGTTGAGTCATTTGAATTATTTATAATTAGCAGCTGATGAGAGCTTGTATTCAGACAATCATTATTAGAGTGCGGATTTAGGATCTTGAGTTTAGGCATGTGTATGTACAGATCTATTTACTGCTAGAGGTAAAAGACTGCTGAACCTTCATGCCAGCATATGGGTGCATGAATCAATGCAAAAAGGTGAAGGGTATGCAACATATTGGACGTGTAATTACTAATATAGCTAAAGGGGTAAGTTCTTCTTTTCATGAAGAATGAAAAGGTGAACCAACTCCAAATCTCTTGGCCATCCCTTTGGACCCCGCTGTATATAGTGGCCATGATGTCTCGTGCTGCTTTTTTGCATTCTGTACACCGTACACGGCAAAACACAGCCCCAGAGTGAGTATCCATCATAATGCTTGCAATGATAAGAGCTCATTGGTCAGCGCAGCCATGTGACCATGTTGATAAATGAGAATTGCATTTGAGGCTTCATTGTCCTAAGGTGTATTAGAGGAAAGAATTGCTTTTTTATTGGTCAGCACGCTGATGTGGTAATCTGTAGTGTACAGACGGCTACACCAGAAGCACGGGACATCATCGCCACTATGTGCTGTGGGGCGTGAAGGACATTAGGCATTCATTATTCCTGAAAAGGTGAACTTACTTTAATTGAAGATATTGGCATCTGGCCAGACATGTGGCTATTCATAAAGGATGCCTGCACATTATGTCAGAGTGTGAAGTTTGGACGACAGGAAAAGGTAGTCACATTCTCATATGCTGGACTGGTAATAGTGACAGAATCCTAAGGCTGGCCATACACGATTCATTTTCTTTCATTCAACCCACTGGTTGAATAAAAGAAAATGGCTTGATTCCTCCCAATCCACGCAGTCAATGTGGATGGGGGAATCACTCACGTTGAGCAGGGCGATTGCCCCACCGTCAGAATGTTCTCATTAACACCGCCGGTGACACTGTCACTAACCAAGAGACATTTTTCCAACAGGTTGGTTGTACACATGTCGATTGATAGATTGACTTGTGTACAACCAGCCTGCCTATACATGGCTCGAAATTCAGCCGGTCCCTTCTGAACTGGCTGAATTTTCTTCCATGTATAGCTAGCTGGCTTAAGTAGCAAGGTGTGAGATAAGATAAGAAAGATGGGATGAGATTTATTGTCGTAAAATAAATTACAATACTCCTCACAATGTACAACATAAAAACAATAGTTCACACATCCACAAAACATAAATTCTATTATATTATATATGTGTAAATGAGAGGTAAGCGGTCACATCATTTGGAAATTAGATTACCAAACAATAACCCCTGACCATTTCACAAATTAAAGTGGTACTAAACCCACAGCAGTAAAATCAGTCTGTATATGCAGTAAAGCATGCTTGTTATATTCACTGTGCAACCTAAGGGGTTAATACTCTGCATTGTGTAAAAAGGCTGTTTGACCCGGTCTTCTCTGATCCTCCCCTTCTTTGACTGCCCCAATCCATCTACTGATAGAACAGAGCCTTGGAGGCACTCTGCACATGCTCAGTTTGGGGTGTATTGCTAGAGTTTCATTTTTTGGGGAGGGTGCATGTGATCAGCACAGGGCCAATCAGCACTGTCCAGACAGAAAGTCAGGGGTCATGCAGCCTCATAAGACAGTCAGGGGTGAATTTAAACTTCTCCTACAAGCTTTAACCAGTGCTCGGTCAGACACTGACAGAAGTCACAAGACTGCTATATACTGCTGATGAGAAAAGGTATTTAGCAGTTTATATTTACTAAAATAATTGCATTTCTATGGTTCTGTGTAAGATCAGATATAGTGAATGCAGTGAGTGAGTCCTGGGCTTAGCACCACTTTAGCTCGATTTAATTTTCATATTTATGGTCTTATTAGCATGTGTAAGAAAGATTTCTATAAATCTATTTTTGCTCACCTTGATATTTCTGAAACATCTTCAAATAAACGAGGGCCTGGATGAGAATAATCATTTGCCATTTTCTCTGCTTCACAAAGGCAATGGGACCGCTTAAGTTCAACTAGGGAGGGAAGTTTACAGCCCACATTTTCTGCATGGTATAGATTATTTTCTGCAGAGCAGTTTTATCAACCACTGAGCAACTGGGGACCACTCTGCAGTACACTCTCAATGGATGAACGACAGAAGGTCTCCAATACCTTCTTCTCTAGACCACTTTCTTAAGTAATCTAAAAAAAAGTAGGCCTTTCTGTAGTGTCACTCTGATTGGGCCAGGAGCTAGTGGTGGCTAGCTGGGAAGATGGCTGCTTGCCCATCAGTGAAAAAAGACCCCTCAAGTTTGGAACGTGCCTGATGACCTGGGCCACAATTTTACATGGGGCTCAGGTAGACAGATAATCCATAGAGCACTGTCCTGGAGTCATGGAATACCCAAGACCTTCCAAAGTAGGTAGCTCCCAGCAGAGAGGCAGGAGTCAGTACTGTGGTGTAAACCAGGGGGGTGGAATGAAGGGAACTTAGGTCCGCCATCCATACATATAATCTGGACAGTGATATATAGAAAAAAAGTAGCACCTACCCAGAGGTTTAAATGTCTCCATCCCAAAAATACTTGCAAAAAAGTACATTAGCATCAGCACTCCATTTGGACCGGAGGCATTATTTTAGTGCACATTTTGTTTTCAAAGATCCAGCCTGCTTTTGATGCCTGGAGCCTCGGTTCGCTTTCCTTCTCTGCCCTTCATTTGTTCCTTCTGGTTGTCTGGGGGCCGGTTCTCCTATCTCCACAGCCCCCCAGATTAATATCAAAGAGACCCAACGTCAGGGATGTCTAAGTTTTTGTTACCCTAAAAAAAAAAAAAAAAAAAGATCCTGTATACCCATACCCTCCCCCCTGTACACTGACCACAGTTTATCGTGGCTGCTCAGCCGACACCGTGGTCAATTTACGTGCCTCCATCATCCGCAGCCCTGCTCTGTCCTCCTCCCAGCGTCTCCCCGCACTCACGTGACTCCTCAGCTCTCTCTCCTCCCCAGCTGACGTCAGCGGCAGTGCTCGGCCCCACCCGCTGGAGCTGTCAGCCTGGAAGAGGAGAGAGCAGAGGAGTCACGTGAGCACCGGCAGACGCTCTGATATAGGTACAGATGGGCAGCTTTTTTTTTTTTTATATAGAAGACAGGCAAAGGAACACACATCATTATGTTACAGAGGGGATATTGGCTAAACAACCACGTAATTTTGGCATTCTCTGTTTCAAGAACAATCACTAGGATTACAGAATTAGACACCCTGCTGGTAACATCAAAACTCCTGATGTAGTGAACTTTGTTTCATGAAACGCATTTCTGTGATCATGTTATTGATAAATTATTTAGAAGTTATTTCTTAATAAAGAACTATGGGCAAAGTAAAAAAATGACATAAATGAGGCAGTTTGTTACTAACGTTACTATACTAGTTACTTTGTGACCACTGACAAGACAATAAGCAAGAGTGAAACTTCCACACAGGAACGCAGCAATAAAAACCTGAAAAAAAGTTATTACCCTTCTACAGTCTATTACTTTGCCCAAAACTAGAAACAAGTTCCTTATGGAACACCATGTACACACATTTGTTCTACTATTAGGAAATGAAGAGTGACGCACCTCTTACTTGTCCTGTATGCAGTCGTTCTCTGCTTAGTTTTGGATGATAAATGAGCTGGAACATTGTCAATGATTTTCTCCCGCTAAACACTTTAATCCCCCCAGATAGAAGCCCAAATCCCCACAGTACAGGCATTCTGAGTGGCTCTGCTCATCATTTACAGGAAACGTGCAGCAGTGAGATCACCGCCATCATTATGTGGCTGACAACCAGTTTACAGTATAGTTCTATTACAGGAGCCAAGACACAGATACCTCTCGGTTACACATCACAGCTATCTTATTTTTAAAGACAAGCGAGTGATCCAGTTATAAAGAGTAAGTCTGCCCAAAACAGATATTTCAGTTAAAGTAGAACTTTACCCTAAGCTAAGGGCTCGTTTACACTTGCCTCAAAATGTGGTATTGGACGCACTTTTTTAAGGTGCTCTGAATGCAAATCAAAGCACCTGTCACTCAATAAAATGGTTACCTTACAGTCCTGTTCACACATTTTATTTGCTTTGCTTCACTTCAAAAATGACAATGCTTGCTTACAACACCTGAAGACCTTGAGGGGCTTTTATTCAGCATTAGCTTCAATTTGTTTTTGAAGGCATTGCAGGTATTAGATATCCCAGGATGCACTGGGAAGCCAACAAGCAAACCAGAAAGACGGTTTTATCAGTCACCTCCAGTTCATGTGTTTATATTCTGGATGTGTCTTGTGCAGCGTGAGCATCAAGAAGGTGAGCAGGGATTGGACTGGAGCGGAGTAACTAGCAGATGGCACACATGGTGTGCAACATGGGAATGCTGTAGCAGAATATGAGCGGGGACCCAAGAGAGAGGACTGAGCGGCAGAGGATCAGAAGACCTGGGGGACCAGAGCAGGAGAAACTAGCAGATGTCACACATGATGAATAGCTTGGGAGCAACATACAGTGCCTTGAAAAGTATTCATACCCCTTGAACATGTTCTGCATTTTGTCACGTTACAACCAAAAACGTAAATGTATTTTTAAATGATTTTATGTGATAGACCGACACAAAGTGGCACACAATTGTGAAGTGGAAGGAAAATGATAAATGGGTTTCAACATGTTTTACAAATAAATAACTGAAAAGTGTGGCGTGTATTTGTATTCAGCCCGCCTGAGTCAATACTTTGTAGAACCGCCTTTTGCTGCAATTACAGCTGCAAGTCTTTTTGGGGAGGTCTCTACCAGCTTTGCACATCCAGAGAGGGCATTTTTGCCCATTCTTATTTGCAAAATAGCTCACGCTCTGTCAGATTGGATGGAGAGCATCTGTGAACAGCAATTGTCAAGTCTTGTCACAGTTTCTCAATTGGATTTAGGTCTGGATTTTGACTGGGCCATTCTAGCACATGAATATGCTTTGATATAAACCATTCCATTGTAGCTCTGCCTGTATGTTTAGGGTCCTTGTCCTGCTGGAAGCTGGACCTCCGCCCCAGTCTCAAGTCTTTTTGCAGACTCTAACATGTTTTCTTCTAAGATTGCCCTGTATTTGGTTCCATCCATCTTCCGTCAACTCTGACCAGCTTCCCTGTCCCTGCTGAAGAAAAGCATCCCCACTACATGATGCTGCCACCACCAGGCTTCTCTGTGGGGATGTTGTGTTCACGGAGATGTGCAGTGTTCGTTTTCCGCCACACATAGCGTTTTACTTTTAGGCCAAAAAGCTCAATTTTGGTCTCATCTGACCAGAGCACCTTCTTCCACATGTTTGCTGTGTCGCCCACATGGCTTCTCTCCAACTACAAATAGGACTGCTTATGGCTTTTTTTTCCAACAATGGCTTTCTTCTTGCCACTCTTCCATAAAGGCCAGATTTGTGGAGTGCACGACTAATAGTTGTCCTGTGGACAGATACCCTTACCTGAGCTGTGGATCTCTGCAGCTCCTCCACAGTTACCATACAACTCTTGGCTGCTTCTCTGATGAATGCTCTCCTTGCCTGGCCTGTTAGTTTAGGTGGATGGCCATGTCTTGGTAGGTTTGCAGTCAAGCCATACTCTTTACATTTTCCAATGATGGATTGAACAGCACTCCGTGAGATGTTCAACGCTTGGGATTTTTGTTTTTTTTTATAACCTAACCCTGCTTTAAACTCCTCCACAACTTTATCCCTGATCTGACTGGTGTATTCCTTGGCCTTCATGATGCTGTTTGTTCACTAAGGTTCTCTAACAAACCTCTGAGGGCTTCACAGAGCAGCTGTATTTATATGGAGATTAAATTACACACAAGTGGACTCTATTTACTAATAAGATGACTTCTGAAGGCAAATGGTTCCACTAGATTTTAGTTAGGGGTATTAGAGTAAAGGGGGCTGAATACAAATGCACGCCACACTTTTCAGATATTTACTTGTAAAATAATTTGAAAACCATTTATCATTTTCTTTCCACATCACAATTATGTGCCACTTTGTGTTGGTCTATCACATAAAATCCCAATAAAATGCATTTACGTTTTTGGTTGTAACATGACAAAATGTGGAAAATTTCAAGGGGTATGAATACTTTTTCAAGGCACTGTAGGGGGAGGTGAGCAGGGAGAGGAGGATCGGCAGAGCTGGGAGTTACTACTTAGTGTGGGGGGGGGGGGGGGGAAATCAACAAAGTTGGGGGTACTACTGAGTAGGGAACCTGCTGAATGGGTGTACTAATAAGCTGGGGATTTGCTGAGTAGGGGTACTGCTGAGCCGGGCTTATACTGGGCCCCTTTAAAACAAATAGAAAATCAAGCACAAAACACAGGGCATTTACCAAGCTTCAAAAAATTATAACTGAAGCACCAAAAACACATAAAGACTACTGAAGCAGTTAATGTGCATTAAAATCAAATTGTAATTGATCCATAAGGGGGAAGCTCTGCTTTATGCTCTCCTTTTCTTCTGTTTTTGGCACTTTTTTGGGGGGGACACCCGGTTTTCTGACTGTGGCGATCCACCGGAAGTTCTCCTTTTCCCCAATGCAACCTTCTGGGGCACGTCACAGGTCCCAGAAGGCTGCGGGACCTTTCATAAAATGCAGCTTGGCGTGCAAATGCACAGTGGGCAGCCAGCTGTGAAGCCACAAGGAATCACAGCCAGCTGCCTACAGTAAACATGCCGGCACCAAGGACCCAAAGACTGACAAAGAAGCGGTTCAGGTGAGCATGGTGCTGGACCCCTGTACAGGTAAGTGTCTTTTTATTAAAAGTCAGCAGCTACAGTATTTGTAGCTGCTGACTTTTCTTTTTTAATACAGGGCAATGAACCGCTTTAAGGAGGCAAGTGCTAATTAGTGCGAAACATCCACTAAATTTTTAGGAACTTTCTGGTGGAGACACCTCAGTACCATTGTACCCCAATACAAGGCGCCATACTTGGTGCTATGTAGAGCATTACAGAGAATACCAGAGGTAGAATAAGTATGAGAGGAAATTTGGTATTGAAGATTTAGCGACTGTTGTTCCTTGTGGGTGACTCAAAACTAAACACCACCAAAAATGCCCTCAGGAACCAATTCCAAACAAGTTGAACTCCAGGAGTTAAAAAAATACCCTTTTAGTGTCTCCACTGCAAGGGTTAAATGCTCATTAAGTCCAGGGGTCTCCAATATTTTCAATACAATGGCCACATTGTATATTTTAAGATACAATGTATTCACAGGCTGGAAAAAAAAAACGGTTTTATAAATGTAAACTTGCTCCAAGAAATATCAAATTAGATGCTCTTCCCATCACATAGTCCACTTTTACATCAGAAGCCCCCATTATATCAAAGTACCCCTTCCATCAGAGTCCCTTCCTCCCAACAAAGGCCCACCATCTCATCAGAGCCTTGTGTCACATCAGAAGCATCCCCCCATCACACCAGAGCCCCTCTTTAAGGTCAGTATCCTCTATCACATCAGAATTGTTGCAGGTCAGGTAAAATCTTGTATCTGGCCAGATGTGGCTCACAGGCCATAGTTTGGAGACCCCTGGGGTAGAGGAAAAGCTGTAATACCTTATCCCCCCACCACCCCAGCAGTCAGTGCTCTCCCATTCTCTGTGCTCAAGGTTGTGGGCAGACCCTTGCCGTCCTCATGTATATTGCAGGGCTGCTGGTCCTGCACGGTACGTGATGTCAGCAACCACTGACCAAAGCACTTTGGAGAAGAGGCTGTGGGGAACCGACTGCACAGCATGGAGAAAGGCTGCTGGAATGAGGAGAAAGGTAAGTGTTACAGCTCATTCCTAAACCCATAGACATAATTAAGATGTAACCCTTGCAGTGCAGGGCAGCCTCAATGCAAGGGTATTTTATTCTGGTACCAGGAGCTGGCTTTAGAATTTTCAAAAGAACAAGCAAATACCCGATTTCACATGTATATAGTGCAAGATGCATTCTATTTGAGAATAATTTTAGAATGTGTACCCATATCCTAATTATAGGAACATTTTGTATGAATAAATGCATGTTTTTATCACAAAGTGTATTGCTGTCTAAGTTGTCTCAAAAGTCCTGGCCAATTGTGGGGGTATTTGCTTGTTCTATTGCAAATTGGAGTGTTGACAATATTTGAATGGTTTAGAATAGTGGAGGTACTTTCTTTACAATTTTCAATAGATTAGAAACTGGTAGGTTATAAAATGCTGTGTTCACCATATCCAGATGGTTTGTCATCACTATATGCTCTCAACAACATCTCCCAAAGAAGTTATACGGTCAGTAATAAAAAGCTGAATTATGAAAAGATTAGGCAGCTAATTTTCCCCTGAAGTTGGACATTAAAACTGAAGTTTAATCGTTATATTCTGCCTTCTTGGTCCCCCCCACCCATCCACATGCCAATAACAGTTTTAAATAAAATCTGTTTTCAATACATACCTTATTTTAGATCCAGTGATTCCACCTGCTTCTCTATGCAATGCCAGCAAATCATGGCTGGTAGGAGGAGCTGTACTCAATACCTTGTTGGGTGGATGTGAGTCTGAATGAAAGGAAGAATAAGGTTGGGAGGACCTCCTGACTGGAAATAAGGCACACTCCATTTACAAAAAGGATCAAGACAGACCAGTCAGACTAACACCAATAGTATGTAAGGTATTTGAGAGAATTTGTAGAAACTCTATACAGACATACATTTGTCTGTGATAAAATCATCATAAGTAACAAGCAGAGATTTAGAAAAAGACTGTTCTTGTCAGACCAACCTGTTAGGCTGGTTTCACAGGCTCCGCTGATCCCCGCTGAGCCGACAGATCCGTCTCTGCACTCTGTGCAGAGACAGATCCGTCAGAGCCCCCGCTCTCCACTATGGCAAATCGGATGACAAAAAAATGGGGTTTCATGCTTCAAACTTTATGGAAGCAGAGCGGATAGGAGAGCGACGGGTGTCAGTGGACATGTCTCCGCTGACATCCGTCGCTCCAAAGGGCTGCATGGAGGCTCCGTTCAGGTTCGCCTGAAAAAACTGACAGGCGGACCTGAACAGAACGTCCGTGTGAAAGGGGCCTTATTGTTCTATGAGGAATTGAGATGGTGGAAGTTCAGTAGATGTACTTTATCTAGGAGTTTGCAAACGCATTGGATACTGTACCTCAAACATTTAAAAGAGAAGGGCAACAAACTGGTGATTTTGCACACAGCAAAACTCGGGTAAGAGTTGATGCACTTGAAAGATGGGGTAATTAAAATGGGCATTCTTAATGTCTACTGGAGCCAGAAAATCTCCTAGAGGAGGGAAGCAACAGCTGACTGGGTTGATTCTGTAGGGAATTTTTTTATATGAAGGCATTTTACGCTTTGAGGTCCAAAATGGGGCAATCGCCCCCTTCTGTAGCGGGAATATGGGAGGATGAGGGAGCCATGTTTGGGTCTTGGAGGGAAAGACCAAATAAACCCTTCTTGGTTTCAGAAGGCAAATTTCCAGCCTGGGGTACGAGGGTGCTTTTCCCTCTTGCGACATTAATATATAATAAAAGCCATCCAGCGAATCTCCAATGAGACACACCTATTCAAAAGGCTTATGCAGTAAGCGATGTTTGTAATGCTGTCAGCAGACCAGCATATAGGCCAAAGAGTCTTCTACGCACAGACAGAAGACTCATTCCAGATATGAGATATACAATATCCACAAGGCCATCAACGCAGCAATGTAGGTCAACAGGCAAAAGTTCCAATAGAAGCAAAACCAAAGAATTACTTAAGATCATTTCTGAACCTTAGACAACTTAAGTCCAAGAATGGAGAATGGAGACTTCCAAGCTTTTGACCACCAGATCCGTAAACACTCGGATGTCCTCAACAGGGACAGTTTGGGGTTTGTCAAGACAAGAAGGTCCACCACAGGGAGGGCCCGCTTCTTAACAAACGCCATCTCCATAGGGTACGGTTTGTAAAAACTCTTGGGAGGGGAAAATAGCTTGTCTAAGTGGGCCAGTAAGTATACAAACCAATTGAAGTAGCACCTATACTGTAAAGGGTTTGACTGGTTGAGGGCTTTTAAGGGAGGCCAGAGCAGCAACCTGTATCTGTTGGCCACAGAACTCCCCCCAGACCACAACTGCAATAAGTGCCCCCCTTACAGGAATGGTTTGCAGGAGAGTGTTGTGTGTACTCTACCTCCCTTTAAGGGTTAATCTCTCTGGTGCTTCAAATTGGTCACAACTAGAGACTACTAGAAAGGCACTAATAGTCTCTAGTTATTTCCCCTATGGGGTTGAAACTTGCCTGTGCTACAACCCTTTTCCCAGGCCAACAACCTCTGGCAAAAAATAAAATTCTGATTTGGGTGACAGGCAATAAGACCACGAAAAAATCATTCCCACTTTGTCAGCCCAAATGTGGGCAGCTTCTAGCAGTGTTCTCCCCTTTGTGGATGCACGCACATCTGTCCGTCCAATATAGGCGTCAGCCAGTGTGCTTCCTCCTAAAAAAGCTGGAATAGTGTCAGAAAGGGGCAATTGATGTCCAAATGACCTTCAAGGCATTTTACATTCAATACCTACTGAAAAAGGCAAGTATAATGTACTCTCCATGCAAAAACAATAAGGTGGGCGCACAAGTCACCTTATGCAGATGTGAAAGTCACTTTATGGACATAAAACCAAGGCTGACCACCAACTAGGAACATCACAAAAGTACCATTTCCCAGGTATTCATATGCACCATTCATCCTGCATAATTGCTGCCTTCAGTGTTACAGGATAACTGATGTACACATTTATTATTAAACACATTACTCCATGGTATTAAAAAAACAACAAAAACAGACCAGTATGGTTAATTAAAATGTCAAGTTTTACTTTTATCTCCTGCTTATTAGTACCAAAATGTGTTCACAAGTTCAACTAATAAATCTCATCCCATGGTTGCAGAGGATGGGATGAATTATTCCAGGGAAGGCCCATAATAAGACAGACCTAACGGGCTCAGTGTTCAGTGCAGGGGCTCTCAGTTCAGTGCAGTGAGGTTAGAAGTTCCGGGACAGGGGCACGAGATCACAGAAAAAAAAAAAAAAACTAAAAACACTAAACAAGGGGTCACAGGAGGAATGGGACTATGGGTGACCGGAGAGGTGGGTAGTCTTTGAACTCCTTCAGATAGCTGCGGTGCTTTCCTTTGGCCCAAATTGTCATCTGGATGAATCCAACCAAGCTGAATAGCGCCACTAGGAAAGACGAAAATCATATATTATATACAAGTTTTCTGAAGAAGCCACCAGATGCACAGGACCACTGAGCAAGTCTTTCACTGTTCTGTACACAGGAGTGTTAGTCCAATTAGACAGCCTCAGTGGGCAAAAGGACGACACTCATTGGACAGAAGGAGCACAACAGGTTATTGCCAATAAAAGTCATGGAAAGTCAACAAGTGAAGCTAAATTGGAGAGGGACACAGTTTTTTACTAGATAATAAAGGTCAAATCAAGTGTCTGGTCTTATTCAAGTTTTTTACAAGTCTAAAGTTATGTTTATGTTAAGTCTGCCCACGTGAGAAGGGTACCCTTCAAATGAGAAATTATCCAAAGAGAAATAAAACTGCTCAGTAAAAATATGGGGAAGGAAGTAGTCTCTAAGTTTGCTATACTTACCAGGTAGACACTGAGTCATTATAGCAAATCCAATCCAGGAGCCCACCTGAGAAACAACGATCACGATCAGTAAATTTTTTTCATCTGGAGCCATCTACTCATAATCAACTGGTATGTGCTACTTTAAAATGGACCCTTCACCCTTGTCCCTTACCTCATATGTGTAGTTGGGGCAAGACACCAGAAGGAAGAGCCATGTGAAGGGGTTACGTGTTGGGAAGGGAATTTTCCGCGTCTTTGAGCCTTAAAAGAAAAAACATGATTGCAGGTTGTAGAAATATGACTATCATCATAATTATATATGTGGGTGTATACACATTGAGTTATTATTGTAACATTAAGCTGGAAACTGTTTTTTATGCAACTCCATCAGGTTTGTCTGTGTCCCTGTTTTTAGGTATGTCCTCAACATCACACACCTGCAATTAGAGTATTCTACTACCATCTGCTGGGATTTAAGGCTGAACTTCAGCCATAAAAAATTACTATTATGGAATCTGTAAAAAAAAAAAAAAAAAAATTCTAAGACATTTACTTACCTAAATCTGTAGTCACATGACTGTTCACAGCATCTCTTCTGGTAATAGAGACTGCTTAGTGTAAGCTGCTCTTTGTGAAACGGATTGGTCTTGCAGCCACCCCTCACATTGTGATATCATGACGCTGGTGTTGTAACAGTTGAGGACCCTTCGATGGACCGCTTTCACAGCCAAAGGGCAGTGTCCACATCACCAGGACACAACATGGGCATGAAATACCCTCTGACACTACACTCCAGAAGAAAGAAGAATATAGTGGCTAGAATCACTTCTCTGTGCTTGCGTGGGTTTCCTCCAGGTACTGTGGCTTCCTCCCACACTCCAAAGACATAGTGATATGCTAATTGGCACTTGTCTAATTTGTCCCTGGTATGTGTATGTATGAAAGAGAGTTAGGGACCTTTGATTGTAAGCTCCTTGAGGGCAGGGACTGATGTGAATGTGCAATATAGATGCAAAGCGCTGCAAAAATTGATAGCGCTATATGTACCTGTAATAAAATAAATAAATAACTTGGATTTGGCCAGTCATTCCATCATTTCTCTGGTAAATTGGGCTTTTAGTGACATTTTTAAAGAAAAAAAAAAAAAAAGGTGACTTTTCAGATACCTAGTTCTCGCAATAATTTTCAAAACGGTTTAATTTAACCACTTCCCGACCAGCTGCCATCTTTGTACTGCGGCAGGTCGGCACGATCCTGCAAATCGCCGTCATTGTACGCCGGCGCGGGATCTTTCTTTTTTTTTTTTTTTTTTTTTTTTTTCAATAATGCTTTATTAAGAGGTTTGTTACAGAAAAACATATATCATGCATCTTTTAGTCAGATATAAAGTTCCAGTGAATGACGTTTCCAAGTTACATGAACAAAGAAAAAAAAGGGAACATTTCTCACCTGAAACATAGATTTTCAGAAGAATGTTAGGAAATGGGATTAAGAGAAGAAGGAAAGGAGAGACAGGGGGTTAAGATCATGGATCTCGTCCGTATGATAATAATTCTTAGTTGAGTGTAGCGGTTGGATTGGAATGGGGAGATAACGTAGTGTGGTTATTTATTTAGAGGTAGTTCTGTGTGGGTGTGTGTTTGGGATCCTGTGAAATGAAAAAAGTGTGTATATGTATCCTAATGTGATTGATGTATCAGCCTAATAGTAGCTTGTAGTCATCTGATGATTTGAAAAGAGTCCAACTATACCACATTTTGTGAAATTGTGAGGCGTTTTCTTTTTTAATTGCCAGAGTTTCCTCCATTTCATGGATCATATTCACTTTGTGTAACCATTCTTTTATAGATGGGGTAGTGGAAGACCTCCAGTGTAGAGGAATAAGCGTCTTGGCTGCGTTTAGGAGGTGTCTCAGTATGGATTTTTTGTATTTTCGGTATGAAAGGTTGTTTATGTGTAGGAGACAATGTGCCGCGTCTAGTTTAGCGTTTGAGTCAGTGATTTTAGTTGACCATTTTGTTACCTCGGTCCAGAATTTTTGGATCTCTTCGCAAGACCACCAAATATGTAGGAAGGTTCCAACCTCTTTGTGGCATCTCCAACATGGGTCTGAGAGTTCAGGTGACCATTTTTTGAGTATCACCGGCGTGGTGTACCAATGGTTGCGTATTTTAAAGGATGTTTCTTGCATACGGGTGCTAAGAGAACATTTGTGGGAGAATACACATGCCTTTTTCCATTGGTCATCTGAAATGTTAATTTGGAGGTCTGTCTCCCAAATTTCTTTGTGTTTGTCTCTGAAATCAGAGCATGGCTGGGATATCCACTTGTATGCTAAAGAGGTGGCGCCTTTAAGGGGTTGCCGTTCTATTATTATTTTTTCAAAGCTGGTTAGTGGTCTAGCTAAGAGATTTTTGTTTTTATTATTCCGGACAAAGTCGTATATTTGAAGATATGTCCAGTAGTTAAGTGTGTGGCCTGGGATTTTTTGTTTAAGTTGAGTGTATGTTAGGATCTTGTCGTTGGAGAAACAGTCTTTCGCTAAGAGGGGTGTGTCCGGGTCCGTTTTAAGGGTGTTGATCAAATCAGATCCTGGGGGGAATTCGGGGTTGCCTGAGATAGCTGTGAGGGGGCTTGTTGTTGTGGTGATCTTGTGTTTTTCAGTTATTTTTTGGAAGATTTTTAATGTTGTAGATATTATTGGATGGGATCTAATTTTTTGGGTGTAAAATTTGGGAGAAGCCCACGGGAGAAATTTGGTGTTTATTGATGGGTCGATTTCTTCTAGGTTTACCCAATCCTTATTGTTGGCGTGGCAATGCCAGTCGATTACTCTAGTGATATGTGTGGCATGATAGTATTTTTGAAAATCAGGGATGCCTAGACCGCCTTTCTCTTTGGGATATGTGAGTTGTTTCCATTGTAGTCTGGGTCTTTTGTGGGCCCAAATAAAATTTCTTTGGGCTCTGTTGAGCCTTTTAAAGAATTCTTGTGGGATTTCTAGTGGAAGTGTGTGAAAGAGGTATAGGAGCCTGGGTAGTATTGCCATTTTTAATATTGCTGCTCTGCCGAACCATGAGAATTGTTTGGTATTCCAGTTTTTAAGATCTGTTTCTATCTTTTTCAGTAGTGGAAGGAAGTTATGTTGGTATAAGTCTTTTGGATCTCGTGTTAGTTTGATCCCTAGATATTTTAGGGAGTCTTTCTCCCATCTGTAAGGGCAGTTTTGTCTCGTTAACTTTTCAAGGTCGGGTGTGAGTGAGAGGTTCATTGCTTCTGATTTACTACTGTTTATTTTGAAGTTGGATAGGGTTTTATAATGGTTTAGAATTTTATTTAAGTTTGGTATAGAAATATGAGGTTTGGATATGAAGAACAGTAGGTCGTCAGCATATGCTGCTAATTTGTATTCTCTTTGGTTGATTTCAATGCCGTGTATGTCCGGGCTGTTATTAATGGATCTAATGAGAGGTTCAAGTGATAAGATAAACAGAAGTGGGGAAAGAGGGCAACCTTGTCTCGTACCGTTTTTGATTGGGAAAGGTTCTGATAATTGATTATTAACTTTGACTTTGGCTGTAGGGTTGGTGTACAAGGCTTGTATCCAGGTTAGAGCTTTAGTTTCTAGTCCTATGTGTTCGCATGTCGCAAATATGAAGTCCCATGCGACTCTGTCAAAGGCCTTCTCCGCGTCGGTTGACAGGAGAAGGCCTTTGCAATCTCCCTTTTTCATTCTGTGAATTATGTTTAGTGTTTTGATGGTGTTATCTTTGGCTTCTCGCCCTGGCATAAATCCAACTTGGTCTTTCCCTATGATTTTGTGTAGGAAAGGTTTGAGTCTGTTTGCCAGGATTGTTGCGAGAATTTTTAGATCTGTGTTCAAAAGAGAGATGGGTCTGTAGTTGGCGCAGTTTTGGTGGTCCTTGTCTGGTTTAGGTAAGACTGTTATTTGTGCAGCTAGAAAGTCTTGTGGGATTTTTGTCTCTTTTTTGTTTAATGAATTCAGGGCCAGGAGTAGAGGGGCGTTTAATTGGGGTTCAAATGTTTTGTAATATTGGGAGGTGAATCCGTCGGGGCCTGGACTTTTCCCTGTTTTTAAGTTTTTGATAGTGTTTGTGATTTCCTCCGTTGTGATGTCTTTTTCCGGTTTTCCTATTTCAGTTTTTGAAAGTTTGGGTAGGTTGCTTTGTAAAATGAATTCGGAAATCAGTGTTGATCTGGTACTGGTGGAGGAACTGGATTTGTTAGAGGGAGGGATGTTATAGAGGTCCGTGTAGAATTTTTGGAACGATTTCGCAATCTGTTTGGGGTCGTAGAGTTCTGTTCCTTTGGGGTCTTTGATGCTGTGTATGTAGTTTGCCATTTTGGTGTCGTGTAGGGCTCTGGCTAATAATTTACTGGCTTTGTCACCAAATTCGTAGTAAATATTTTTTTTGAGGAAGAGGGATCTTTTTGTCCTACTGTCTAGGAGGTTTTGAAGTTCTTTTCTAACTTTGGTTAATTCAGATTCTGCTGCTGTGGCTAGTGATTGTTTATGAGTGTTTTCTAGTAGATTGATTTTATTAATAAGTCTGTTGATGTGGTTTTCTTTTTCTTTCTTTTTTCTACTGCCCCATTTGATCAGTTCTCCTCTAATCACGCACTTGTGTGCTTCCCACATGTATAGTGGCTGGGTGTCCGGGGTTTTGTTAATATGGAAGTAATCTTTTAATTTGGATTGGATTTGAGTTGTGATCTCTAGGTTAGTCAGTAGGTTTAGGTTAAGGCGCCAATTGAATGATTTTGGGTTTTGGTTTTGTTGGGATAGTTGAATCGATATGGGCGCGTGATCAGATAGAGCTGTGTTGCCTATTAGAGCTTTTTGGATTGCGGGGATGTCTCTTTGTGTAATAAAGAAGTAATCTATTCTTGCATATCGTTTGTGTGGGGTAGAGAAAAAAGTAAAGTCTTTATCAGTTGGATTGAGGAGTCTCCAGGTGTCAATTAACGCTAGGGATTTCAAGGTGGTCTTTAGACTTTTGAGGGTTCGGTAAGGTACGCTCGATTTACCGGTTGAAGTGTCTTTGAGTGGGTTGAGGGGTAAATTGAAGTCCCCTCCTAGTATTATTCGACCCTTAGCGAAGTGTTTCAGTTCGTCAGTTATTTTGTGACAGAAAGAGATATGTGCCTTGTTTGGGAAATAGACATTAGCGAGTGTCGTTGGGATTCCTGACAAGTTACCTCTAAGAAAAAGGTATCTGCCCTCTGGGTCGGCTAAGGTTTGTTCTGTTTGGAAGGAAGAGTTTTTGCTTAGGAGAATTGTTACTCCTTTTGTTTTCGCTAACGGGTTTGTTGCGTGGAATGCTTTGGTTATGTAGTTGTTGGTCATTTTGGGTATATTTTTTCCTTTAAAGTGCGTTTCTTGTAAGAATATGATTTGGGGGAGTGTTCTCTTTAATTCTCTTAAGATTTTTTGTCTTTTCTCGGGAGTTCCTAAGCCTTTCACATTGTGAGAGATAATTGTGGGATTCCTCCCAAGATTTGAGTATGCCATGATCTTAATAGAACTAACGAGTGAATTGAGGGGTGAAAGAAGGAGTGGATAGAGAAGGGATGAGATTAGTGGGGGGAGAGTTGGTAGGTTACTCTGTTAGTCACTATCTCTGCTGTTAATAGTACAGACCGAGTAGTGAGTAGGATAGGGTATCATGAGGATGTTAGCTCGTTTTTTCTCAGAGAGTATTTCCCTAATGGGGGGATGCGTGGAGGCGGTTCCCAATGTGGCGCGCACAGGGGGTAATTATCGTAAGATGTGTGGTGTCAGGATGTTTAAGATGGTGGTTGGGTTGTGGTAGGTGTGTTTTGGATTGGTAGGGGTGCCACATGTCCTCTTAATGAATATAAAGTTGTAAACAGATGAACTAGGGATGTCATTTCCATACATTTAAACAAGTATGTGGGAGTATAACAGGGTCCCCAGCAGGCTGTCCCATAGTGTTGGGAATCTGCAAAGGGACCCTCACTTCCCACTCAAAACTTAAGAACGGTAACATTAAACAGTCAATGATAACTTATTTAAACTTTAAAGGTATAGAGCATGTGAAAACCAATACATGAACAGTCTTATTATTATATGGATCATCTTTTGGTCAGAGCGAGAGTCTCGCCCAAGCCTCTGTTCTTATGTAATTTGATTGGCCGAATGATTTCTTATGATTATTTTTTATAAAAGTAGTGTAATTCACATATGATTGTTTATAATTTGGGTGGCTGAGGCGAGGGTCCCTTCCCTGGAACCGGTTAAGGATAAGACGAGCGGGGATGGGAGGGGGGGGGGGGGGAGGAAGAGAGAGGAAAAAAAAAAAGAAAAGGAAGGGGTGGAGGGGGGATCTTCCCCTTTATTCCTCCCCTTTTCCTCTCCCTGCCTCCCCCCCCCCATCCCCCCTGCTTCGTAGGAGGGATCTTAATTCTTTATAGATCTCCGTTCACTTTCTGTTGATAAAGGGGATTAATTTGATCAAAGAGGGATAATGATAGTTCTGAGAATGGGAATGTCTTTGGTCTGTGTTTAAATGGAGATCAATAATTTTCGCTGTGAAGAGTTGTGAGAGGGTCAGCGTTTGCATGCTGGGGTCACCTTAGAGGAAGGTAGCATTTCTGGCCCTCCTGACTTCACAGGAAAAAAAAAAAAAAAAAAAAAGAGGGGGAGAGTCCCATAATGTCTAATAAGATCTTCTCATCCTGGCACTCTTACTAGGTCTTGGTGGTTGACTGTTGATTCCAGGTAGGGAAGAGTCAGTCGGTGTTGGGGTTCGTTCTTGGTTGTTGCATCAGTTATCCTGCATAATAGTGGGAGGTGTTATGGTGTTGGTATTGTAGATTGAGGTATGGAGAGTTCAATAATTATTGGTTCTATTCAAAGTGACCTGATGGGGGGATTGGTAGGTGAGTCGGATCAATATCTGTTGTCTTTTGTTCTTTGAGTTTTGGAAGCGGGTGTGCCGGAATTGTGACCCTCAGTGGCTTTTTGTTTTTTGTTTCCTTTAGAGTAGTTTGCTTTCAGCGGGGTGTTGCCCGGCGAAAGACTCTGTGGAGTTGAATGGAGCGGTAGGCGGAATTCTTGATACCATTCCGGGAGCTCAATGGTCTCGCATTGTATGGCCTCACAAAAATAGGGGATGTCTTCTGGTGTGCGTAGGAGAACCTGCTTCCCTTCGATCACAATTTGGACAGCAAATGGAAATTTCCATTTGTAAGGAATTTTTTTGTCCTTTAAGATTTCTAGTAGCGGCTTTACCGCTTTTCTGTTTTTTAGGGTTATAGGTGAAAGGTCTTGGTAAAGTTGTATTGTCGATCCATTGAAGAGTATCTCATCATTCTGTCTAGCTTTGGCCAGGATCTCCTCCTTGAGGGGGAAACTATTGAGGCAGCAGACTATGTCCCTGGGCGGTGCTGAGTCAGGACCTCTAGGTCTTAAGGCTCTGTGGGCCCTCTCAAAGTTGATAGTGGAGTCTATGGGTCTTTCTAAGATATTGTTGAAGATGGAGGTGAGGACTGATTTTATTTCTTCTGAGTTTATGGTTTCGGGTATTCCTCTGATTCTAATGTTGTTTCTTCTACCTCTGTTGTCAAGGTCTTCCATTTGTCTGTTGATATTTATGAGGTGTGTTGAGTGGGAGGAGGTGACAGATTCCAGCCTTTTAATTGCTCTGTCTCTGTGTTTTCCTGCTTTCTCGTTTGTTGCTATTTGTTCTGTCAGGACCAGTATGTCCGCTTTCAGGTCTGTTATCGCGGTGGTGAAAGATTTTTTGATGTCTGCCGCTATTTCTGTCATCTCCCCTATTGTAAGGGGCTGGTCTTGATTGGTGTTTGTTCTATTTGTTCTGTTTGAGGTTGCAGAAGCATCATCATCAAAGTCCTCATCGTCTGTGAAGTCTTGTGTGGGATTTTTCATATTTGAAGGTTCTTTCCCCTTTTGTGAGTGACTTTTAAATATGTCAGCAATGTCTTGTCCGGATGTACCCGCTAATGAGCGTTGGGATCTGGTTTGTGATCCTGGGTGGGTTTTGCTTGGTGATCCTAGTTGCTGGTGAAGGAAATGTGGTTTCCCTATGTCACTGGTTATTGTGACATTCTAGCGTTTTGACTGTATGGTATTAAAAAGTGAGCCAGTAGTTGTAAGTAGGAGCGAAGTGACTGTAAAGAGGTAATCAGTTGATGTCCCTGTATGTTTTCAGTTGTAACAGCGAGGGTTTAAACTCCTTTGGTTTTTCTACTGAATAATTTCAGTACTGAGACAGGATGGTACAGCTTGTAGTCAGTTTCTTCGCAGAGAGGTGCTACAGTCAGTATTGTTATGTGCTTGAGCTCAGTCTTTGCTCCTCAAATTCAGGCCCAGTCGGCTTGTGTGCTGGTAATTGAGAATTGAGGATGTGGGATCAGTGTCTTGAATTTTGATTAAACTCACAACCTGTAGGTTCGGGGTTGGTTGTTTGGTGATGGTGGGTTAAGGGGGGGTTTGATGGTGGGAGAGTATTCTGGTGATGTGAGGCTCTGATTGTATGAGGTTCTGGTTGTGGCTGGTAGGCCGCGGCCGGGTCTCAGTCTTTAATATGAGCTCTCTGTGTTGCCCTGGATGATTCCCTGCTGGTTTGGGAGGTAATGAGGGAGTATAAATCTGTTTTTGTGGTGTGGGGTAATGGAAATTGGGTGCTTACCCCACCGTTGATATCGCGGCCTAGTCTCCGGTGAAGCCGCGGCCTCAATTTCGGGTCGGCGGTTCCGCGATCTCCGCGTCCGGCGGCCGATTCTCCCGATTTTGGTATCGGGTTGAAGGGCTTGATGTGGGGAGGATGGTGGATGGTGTGTCTCCTCTTTTCCCCTTGTATAATGGCAGGATGGCTCTGGTTCTCTTGATGCTCGGTCAGAGCTCTTCCTGAGCGCGTCCGTCGCCGTGAGCCGCTAGCCACGCCCTCCCGGGATCTTTCTTTTATGGGCGCGGCGGCGCGTGCGCGCTCCCACTGGCCAGCGGGGAAGCCAATCAGCGGGTCTGCTGGCCACCCGGAATTGTTCTCCGCAGTGACAGAATGGGAATCTGCTTGTGTAAACAAGGCAGATCTCTGTTCTGACAGGGGAGATCGCACAGAACCGGTCTTTCTGCTATGCAGGAAGACAGATCTGTGTGTTTCCCCAGGCAGCCCACCCCCATACAGTTAGAACACATAATGAGGGAACACATTTAACCCCTTGATCTCCCGCAGTGTTAACCCCTTCCCTGCCAGTGTCATTAGTACAATAACAGTGCATATTTTTAGCCCTGATTACTGTAATAATGCCACTAGTTCCCAAAAGTGTGTCAAACATGTCACTTATGTGTCCGTTCTGTCCGCCGCAATGTCATAGCCCCGCTAAAAATCGCTGATCGCCGCCATTACTAGTAAAAAAATAAATATATAAAAATGCCATAAATCTATCCCATAGTTTTTAGATTGGAAAACTTTTGCGCAAACTAATCAATATATGCTTATTGCGTTTTTTTTTACCAAAAATATGTAGAAGAATACATATTCGCCTAAATGAATAAAGAAATTTATTTTTTTTACATTTTTTTGGATATTTATTACAGCAAAAAGTGAAAAAAATTGTTGAGGTGATCAAATACCACCAAAAGAAAGCTCTGTTTGTGGGGGGAAAAAAAATTCAATTTTATTTGGGTACAGTGTCGCACGACTGTGCAATTGTCCGTAAAAGCAACGCAGTGCTGTATCGCAAAAAATGGCCTGGTCAGGAAGTGTGTATATCCTTCCGGTCCTTAAGTGGTTAAAAATGCTAATTAAAAACCAACAATAAAAATATGTGGTACATCACAGTGGGTGCATGGATACATTTTGAATGGGCTTGTTCAGGTTCATCCTGGCACTACATGGTTGTTCGTGAATGCAATGAAGGTGGTATAATCAGTCTGTAGCATGTATGGTCACCTTTATATTACATGGTCTGTAAATGCGGCCATAGGCAGTTCGAATCTCGGCAGGTTTACCAGGGCCCTGCCAGAGATTCAAAACATATATGGGCAGGCTGATTGTACCAAAGTTGTTGAATCAATCAACTTGGGTACAACTAGCCTGTCGATTTTTCATGTGATTATAGCCGCTAACAATAATTACTATGTGTTCTTCCGGCAGGGATTTTCTTCCCCCTTATTTCTTTTCTTCTTGCTTTTTTCTTTTTTTTTCTTTGTACCAATCTTATTTTATTCACTTTACAGTTTATTTCCTTATTCTTACAATAGTCTGCTGCCTGGCAATGGTTTTACTTTTTTCTTGCTTTGTTCTCTCCCCCTTTTTCTATCTTGTTTCGCTGTTTATTGTTTTCTTTATCCTTGCTTTTACTGCTCTGCAATAGTTCCAGTGCAGCCGCCTGGTATCACTCCACAAAGTTGTTTTTTCACGCCTCCGTACCCTGTCCCGCTCCCACTCCTTTTACTGCATATGGCGTCAAGTTGCCATGACGCCGAGTTGCGGCGCGGGTGCCGTTGGGCGCCTGTGCACAATGTTACCGGCTATTGGAGGCAGGTGGCAAGCCTCCTACGTTGCTCGGCAACACCAAGGCAAGTTTGGAGCGGCCCTCCGTCTAGCAGGAACGGACGGACCGCCTCGGCCTCACGCTGTCCCTCTTATCATGAATACAGTCTTTGTAATTACTCCATAATTGAGATTTTTAACCCTTGGGACCTATTAAGATAATTTAGGCAAGTTGATTGCGATTTTGCCCCTACTCCACAGTTTGCTTTCATGCAGGGCCTCTATTGTGTTTGTGTACTTTTTTAAGGCAGGAATATGACATCATTGATGTCAAGGGGTGGGTCTGGGGTCATTCTTTCTAGTCACTGATTGGTGGATGGTTCTTTACATAGTGTCTTGGTTGTATCACAATTTGTCACATGCCTGATGAAGGGGTCCTGCATGGCTCCGAAACGTTGCTTTTTGTTGCAACGATGTGATCATTCATTAAAGATTGGACTCGTTTGAAGATCCTGGTGTGTTGGTGATACTACCTGCTTCTGGCAGGGATGGCTCCCCCCGCCAGGAGAACACAATAACTCCGCAGGAAGGATTCCCCCATCAACACGGACTGTGTTGATAGGGGAATCAAGCAATTTTTTGCAGGAAAGAAAAATCGCTCCATCTAAGGCCGGCTTAAGAAGGGTTAGAAACTGTTGTTTTTTAATGGCATGCTCACACTAGAAAGAGCGCTCTTCACTTTGCCTGGCTAATACCTTTCACTGGAAAATTTTGGGAAAATGGCCCCAATTGGGGACACACGAAAAAAAAAAAAAAGGCGGCTTTAAAGGGAAACTTCAATTTTGTGGAAAAGATACAGCAAACAAAATGAATATAGCATATACAGCTGGCGTACAGAACACCTCCAGAAATGTCACTTCCTGCGTGGATGAAGAACTAAGGTACAAGCCAGGTTTTTGGAATCCTCTGCAGCAGAAATTTCATTTTTGGTGAGATACTACCTAAAGGTTAATCACGTCTAAAGGGATTCAGACATTGCAACTTTTCTCATCAGAACATAAAAAGTCAATGGCTTCATCTCTTAATACGAAGACAGCACGTCACCTATAAACTCACCAGCTGGCCTCAGGTTCCTCAGAGCGATGTGTATGGAGAAGTTACCCAACTGGCAAAACTGACAAGCAGAAGAGACAAATTATAACAAATCATACATTAATGTCAATTCTTCCAACATTACTCAATAAACCGATCTTAATAAATATGGAAAAGCCCCCTGCAGTTTGCTGTGGTCACATGACCACTAACCCTCAGTCACTTCAGATTTCTCTAAAGATTGACGTCAACAAAAGTAAGTGACCTGAGAAACTCCCACATGTACAGTAAGGTGCCCCCAGGCTAATAAAGTGGTGCATTCATTGTAAAGACCAGGGTGCCAAGACTAATGAAGCCTCTATGTTACAGATGAAAAGTCAGGTGCCGAAACTAATGAAGTGGTGCATGCACAGCAAAAGTATGATGTTCCCAGAAGTGGTGGATCATACATTAGCATAGCAACAGGCCAATAACAGATCAGCATGCAAAAAATCCAGCTCGACCAGAAATAAAACACTACTTACAGGCAGTAAATGCTCTCTGCCTTCCCATTCTACTACAAGACCCTATATTTCCCCCCTGCTGCCCAGCTTCTTTAAAGGAGTCGTAAAGGCAGAAGGTTTTTTATCTTAATGCATTCTATGCATTATGATAAAAAGCCTTCTATGTGCAGCAGCCCTCCTCATACTTACCTGAGCCCCATCTCTCTTCAGCGATGTCCACGAGTCCCTCGGCCGTCCAGAGACTCTACCTCCTGATTAGCTGAGACACAGCAGCGGTGCCATTGGCTTCCACTGCTTTCAAAGTCAGTTAGCCAATCAGGAGAGAGGAGGCAGGGCCAAACCGCAGGTCTGTGTCTGAATGGACACAGGGAGCTGCAGCTTGACTCATGTGCCCCCATAGCAAGCTGCTTGCTGTGGGGCCACTTGACAGGAGGGAGGGGCCAGGAGCACAGAAGAGGAACCCGAGAAGACGAGAATCTGGGCTGCTCTGTGCAAATCCACTGCACAGAGGAGGCAAGTACAACGTGTTTGTTATTTAGAAAAAGAACAAAAAAATTGACTTTACAATAACTAAGTGTGTAAGCAAAGCAGGGGCAGCCGGAGGTGGATGGACGCCAGGCAGAAAGGCTCATCTCTGGTTGCCCTTTCAGCATGCCACTTTAGAGAATATTCTCTCCTACTTCATTTTCCCTGACATCCATGTGTGTGATAACTCCAACTTAAAGAGAAATACAACCAGAAATACTCACCAGAAATATGATGACAGCAATTTTCACCTGTTCATCTCCATATGCTGTTTAACATAAAAAAAACGGGGTCATGTCATATAAAGGACATACTGCTTACCTCTTCAAATTTACAGATAGACTAGAACCAAAATACAGACAACCTGCAATAATAGAGAGAGGGGGGCTACTTTGCAGAGCTTCTAGGACACAGAGCTGAAGTTACAAATGTTGCCTGTGGCACCACCCATTAAAATAATCTATTACTGCAGCAATGATGAAATGCTGATCTGCCATGTTTAGTCCACCAAGCAGCTAAATGGCTGTGGAAGCTCAATATATTGATCAAGTCTAAACTGAATGATGGAACTACACTTTTTTTACCTTAGAAAGAAGTGAGGCAAGTGTAAGTTCACCTAACAGATTTTTCTGTAAAGGTGAACTTATCCTGTAAGGTAAACTAAATGCAAGCACTCTGAACTATCTGCACTGACCTTCAATATATTCATGGGAGGAGTCTCAGGTTCTCCAAAATCCAAACATGCTAATTCCAACACTCCCCAACATTCCCTTTTCACATGTTCCTATGGGACAGTAATGTATTCATTACAGTGATGAGTCAATAGGAAGGTAAAGTAGGTAGAATTGGGGGGGCAGGTTAACAGATTTACTTAGAATGGATCCTCACGCCGGGTCCCTACTGCGCATGGGCGAGCCGCCGCTGTGCTTTCTCACTGGTCGGCGGCGAAGGAGGGAGCCGGGCTGCTGACCACAGCGGCAGCGGCCCGGGCTCCCGGATGTTGGGGAAAAGGACACCTGTCAAAGACTAGTATCTTTTCCCCCCTCCCCGCAAAAGGTGCCAAATGTGACACCTGAGGGCGGAAAGAATCCGATGAGTGCAAGCTCCACTTTTGCACGATTTAAAACAAAAAATCTTTGCAGTGCCCCCCCACCCCCAAATGTTAAATGGTCATTTAGTCTAGAGTGGCAGTCTCCAAACTGTAGCCCAGGAGCCAGATGCAGCCCTTTGCTTGCTTTTATCCAGCCCTTGGGGCACTATCTCATCCACCGATACCAACACCGATACCAACAATGGGATACATTTTCGCCTTTGCTGACACCAGTGAAGGTACACAATTCCTCCCAATGACACCAATAATTTGGCCCAATTCCTCCCACTGACACCAACGATTGGGCCCAATGACACCAACGATGGGGCAAGATTCCTACTAATGACACCAACAGTTGGTCTCAATGACACCAATAATACGGCACAATTTCTCCCAATGACACCAAAGATGGCGCACAATTCCTGCCACTGACACCAAATGTATTCTCCCGCTGACGTAGGGACCTTTTCTAGAACCAATAGCTACAGTCCGGCCCCCCTAAAAAGTCTGAAGGACAGTAAACTAGCCCACTGTTTAGAAAGTCTGGAGACCCCTGGTCTAGAGAAAAATGCTGTAATCCTTTTCTTAGGCTTTCCCCTGTTGCTGGCACTCCTCTCTTTTCTTTGATACTCTGGATTGTGGGCAGGCCCTTTCTGACCTTGAATATAATGCAGTACTATTGGTTGTGCATTGTATTTGATGACAGAGTGCAACCACTGGTCAGAGCATCTAAGAGAATAGGACAATGATTTGTATTGTTACTAAACGTATGGAATCACAGAGTGGTAATGCATAAACACTCACCTGGAGGTGTATACAGTGGGTGATTGATGTAGTATGCCATCCAAGCAGCAAAGCCCCAGTAATACATACAGTTCTGCAACACACAATAGGATTAGGGGAAGATCTTCCAGCAAATAATAAAGCTAAAAAAATTCTTATAATTTTGGCAGCTGGTTAGAATGTTGTTTAGCCAATCAAGTCTCAAATCACTAAGCTGTAACACATTATGCGTCGATTACCTAGAAATCGAGTGGCTGTCATAAAAGTTTTCCGATGACTGGCCGAGGTGGAAATCATGGCGTCATCTGCCTGCCTCTCCACTTTGGCCAATCAGAGGAAGCTTTGTATTCACTGAATAAAATAAATGGTGGCGACAAATTTACCGAACTCATTGATACCTACTCTAACTTGCAGGCAACAGGTTTGGTTTATTAATATGCTATTTATACTGTTTTACACTCCCGGCAGTTACATTTCAGCTGTTGAATATCAGAGTTTAGAGACAATTACAAAATGTCCTTTTCTGCCATGTTTTGTACTTCAAAGTTTTTCAATAAAATCTATTTAAAGTAAAAACGAATGGAGGTGAAACATTTAAAAAGGAGTCTACTTTATTCCGGCAGCAGGTGGGAAGTTGCCAATGCTTCTATAGTGCATCACAGTACAACTGTGTTGTTTAACTTGGCCCAAACAAACTTTCTGAAGTGCATTGAAATCTGGAATTTGACTTTAATGCATACCCACAGTGCCTTTTAGAAGAACGGACAGCTCAGTTAAAAGCCAGCTTCAATTACAATTCATCAGCTAAGCAAATGATCAAAGTAAAGACCATTGTTTGTAGGGTCAAAAACTATTACAAAGTAATTTAAAAAAAAAAAAAAAAAAAAAGGAAATCCAAAATCAACAGCATTAAAGTACATAAGAATAGGTTTCATCTGTGTCTCTCAATGGTCCTCAGGAAACATTACAAATGGCGATTACAAAAATTCTCTCTCACCCATTGACACAGAAATTTTGATACTGCCATAATCCACATCACAGCATAAATTTCAGGGCCACATAAGACCCACTCATTACAAAGCCATTTCCTGAAACGTGTGCGATGGGAATATTTTATTGAAAAACCAAGAGGAGGACACACAGCATCAAACTGATGCTTAAAGTGGTATTAAACCCAAAAACAAATATGTAATATATTGCAGCTGACCAATCCTCAGATTTTTTTTCCCCCTGGCGATTCAGCCACTGCAGGGCGCCGGACACATAGATTCCAAGATTTTTGTGTTTTTTTTTTTCTTCTTTGAAGCACATGATTAAAGCTTGAGGCTCGAATTGGCTTAAAAAAAAAAAAAAAAAAAAAAAAAAAGAGTGGGCTCAGGGCGCAGAGCCCTCTGGCTGAGAGGAAAAGAGATCTGATTGACCGCCTAGGAGGAGACGCACGGCGGAAGCCGCCATGATGCCGAGGAGGAGGCAGCACAGGGGAAGCCGCCGCCCATAGGAAGCGCTGCCCGCAACCAAGATGGGCTAAGTGCGGGGCTGGTGGTGACCTGAGCGACCAGAAGGGAAGATGTGGGTACATGGTTTGCCCCCCTAAAAAATATACCACCAGCCACCACTGCTTTGGGATGAAGGTTTTACATAATCGAAGGCTGATCATTGTAAGCACCCTTGTCAGTGTTAAATGGTTTGTCTCTACTGTCTAACTGCCACTTTTGCTAGAAAGGATGGTCTGTTAAAGGAAGTTAAAAAATACCAGACTTACTGGCTAGGCCACCATGTGAGAATGGTAAAAAGCTTAAAAAAAGAAAAAAAATGCAGCCACTACATCTAAGAATTGGTGAGCTGCAATTGAACTTTTTCCCTGCAAGCTACTAGCAGGGATGGGAAAGCTCCCGATAAATACTTGCGATCAGGAACTTTCTGATCATGTGATCGCTGTGACAGCCAATCACAGTGGTCACATGGCCCGAATATGCCCGCATCCGCAATCTAGAAGGTCTTAAAGGGCCAGGAGGAGTCAGTGGCAGTAAGGGGTTAATACATTTTTGTTTTTGGGATTAATGCCACTTTAAGAACAGAAGAGCAGGGTCACCATCAGAGGAGGATAGCTCTATACGGGAGCAGCCTCACAACCTGAATCAAGCAAAAAGCTGATCACCCAAAACCCATCAAACAGGTGAATGATACATTTATAGAGTTAGGACTGCAGATAATACTGGGGTGCCTTGTCGCGCTCTGAAGCTTACACATGCTTTTGCAAACTAAACCCCTGTTTTTAATGTGAACTGTTAGGCAGGATCATTTGGTTTGTTGCAGGCTGGCAAGTTGAGCTGGGATTTTTTCTGTCTTTGTTTGACATGTGTTGCCCTTCCATGTGCTCCTTGCTGTTAAGGTTGGGGCAGTTGCCATTTGTTTGGAACAATAAATTCCCTTGAAGGGAAGAAAGGATCCACAACCTAATGTGGTCGATAAGGAATGGGTTCAACCAGCAGAAAGAACAAGTCACTGAGGAACCTAATCAAAAAGTAAATCCTGGGGCAGTCCTGAAACTGAAGCATGCTGGGAGCAGGAGAGGTTATCCTGGGCTTGCCTGCAATTTTTTTTGTTTGCTAGTGTCCAATTCTCCTGTAGGCAGTAGTATTATACAACATTATTAGAATTCCTGTGTCCCTCAACAGACAAGAAATAAGCAGTTACATGTGCAGGGTGGGAGAAATACATTGAGGCTTTCTTCAAAGTCAGATGTCTGCATGTGTTATCTCTGATCAATTGTAGAGAAGGTGACATATCATGAAAAACAAATCATAAGTTCACATTGGCATCATCCCGCAGGTAAACAGAAATCATAATAAGGTAAAGTGTAGTGGGACTTTGAATATGCCAAATGAGAGCAGAAAGACAGAATAAAAATTACATATAAATGTTATTATTGTTTACATAAAGTAAAGTATCACAAAATTAGTGTTCAGAAACACTTTTATACATAGAAAAACCTCATAGTAAATTTTAGAAATTGTATAAACATAGCAAATACATGCACTTGTAACTGGTCTATGCGTTTCACGGGATCCCTCGCTTCTTCAGGACCATGCATGTGTTATATACAAGATTCTTACTAGATTTTAACAATGTTGTTAATTCGTCATTATAACAGAGGAGAGGAATAAAGAATCTGTCCGCAAGTACAGGTCAGTCTCTCCTCTGGCAAGGTTTGCAAACCTTGCCAGAGAGACTGACCTGCACTTGCTGCGTTACCAACATGTTATTCCTATTGAGACGGCTGGTTCCTTCTGTGTTTTGGATACAACCCCTTGTCTTTAATAGACAAGGGACTTATAACCTTCGGAGTATATTTATATAGATGTGGTACATTCCCTTTCTTTTGGACATTTGTTCCTACACATTGTAGGTCCGGATCTCATCCCATGGGCCAGTAGGCAAATACATCCTGAGACAGATTCTTTATTCCTCTCCTCGGTTATAATGATGAATTATCAACATTCTTCAAAATTTAGTAAGAATCTTGTATATAACACATGCATGGTCCCGAAGAAGCGGGGGATCCTGCGTAACACGTAGACCAGTTACAAGTGCATGTATTTGCTACGTTTATACAATTCCTAAAAATTACTATGAGGTTTTTCTATGTACAAAAGGGTTTCTGAATACACATTTTGTGTTATCTCTGATACACAAGCATTACCAAAGAAAGAGCAATTACCTTAAAGATGTTCCGCAGCGGCATTGTACCATGAGAAAATCGATGTACAAACAGAGTTTCCAGTAGGCGTTTTATGTAGTGAAATGAATGGCAGATACAGGCTAGGCTGGAAAAAGATAAAATGTCAACTATACAAAGGCAAGATAACATTTCCAAATTCTTCTCCAATATGTCCATACAAAACCACACAATTTGGTTCTTCTATGTGGTCTCTTTCCCTAGAGCAACTATATTCTCTACACAGAAAATGAGACCTGCAGCAGTGGTGGAACTATCAGGGTCGCAAAGGTCACACTTGCGCCTGGGCCCTGGCGTTCCACCACTGTCAGGGGGGCCTGAGCGGGGTTGCTGGCCACCGGACTCTGAGCTGAGAGTGTCTCTCTCATACAGCCTAGTGCCTGCACTGACAGATCCCCGTTCCTCCTCCCTCAAAGATGGGAGAGGAAAGGGAGAGCCGATCCGCTCCTTCTCCTCCTGTGTGCACAGTGGGAAGAGTAAAGCTAAGCAGCTGTATCATTCAGCTTACTTTCATCTAAAGCAGCATAAGAATATATTTCACTAGATCGTCCTTGCTAACTACATACCCATGGCAATTCTATGGCTATACTGTCAGGAGACAGTCACTCTGCATATGATAGAAGAAATGAACGAGCTCTTCAGGGACACCATCACTAATGTAAAACCAGCTTTAATGCAACAAAAATAGGTTTCACAACGCCTAGCTTCACCTGTCCACCTCATGTTCCACTGCGTTTCATCATCATGATGAAGACTTGAGGGTGAAGCGTGTTGAAGTAGGAGGTGGACAGGTGAGTCTAGGCATTGTGAATCCTCTATTTGTTGCATTAAAGTGGGGATTAAATTAGTGATTGTGTCAGTGTGCGGCCTGTTTATTTCTTCTTGAAGTGACAGAGTGGGGATGCTCCCCTGGGCGGGCACCTGACATGCATTGGAGATACAAGGAGAGAGCCAAGTCTGGAACGGCATACTCACTACTGTGTAAATAATATACATAGAATACTCACTGAACAACAGAGTGCCGGCTTGTGATGAAGTCGTATTTGGGACCATATATAAAGGGGACACGGAAGTAGAAAAGTAAATAGATGATGAGAGGCCCAGCGTACTCGGTCAGGAATACCTGAAAGCAAGCAAAAGAATCAAAAAATGCTGCAGATATTGCAGGGTAATATAAATCCTTGCCCTGGCTTAACCTTCCTGCATGCCTGAGCTACGAGCAGATGGTAAATGCTACATGAATCATCTGCCCTTACTCAAGATGGCCATGGCCAGAAATGCTGAGGAGGGAGGGGGGTGTTTTTCAAAGGGATTTCTCAGCAAAATAAAGCGTGGAGAGGTGGATGGATGGACAAATTTGAATTGAATATTAAAAATGATTTACCGTAAATAGTATTTTCAGTGCTCAGATGCAGTGTAGTTCTGCTTTAAAAAAATTCAGGTATGAGTAAATTTATTGAATATTCAGCGTTACATGTTTAGAACACTTAGGCCTCATACACACGGACGTTTTTTGACGCCGGCGTTTTCTGCAGCTCTCCATGTTAGCCAATGGCCCCATAAAAACGTCGGCGTTTTTGAGCTGTAGATGACGTCGGCATTAGTGAGCTGAAACTAGAACCCACAGCCATCGAGTTCTGAGGCTGTAACGTTTTGGCATTTTTTGACGCCGACGCCACAATATGCCAACAAACGCCACCTAATATTATACCGGCGTTTTCTGACGCCGACGTTTTTAGGTTGAAAAATAGCAGAGGGATGATTTTTTTTAAAAAACGCCTATTGACACCGACGCTCACTAACGCTCAAAAACGCAGATGCATAACGCCGAAAAACGCCGACTTTTTTTTCCTTGACGTCGGGCCGACGTTTTGTTTATTTTTTTAGAAACGTCTGTGTGTATGAGGTCTAAGGGCCGGTTCACACTGCAGCGGGGCGGAGCGGCGCGACTTCGCGGCCCGTTCACATCTAGGCGAATTGTCAGGCGACTTGAGTCGCCTGACAATTCGCCTCAATGCTGTGCAAATGGGACCGTTCTAATAGGAGCGAATCGCTTCGCTCCGCATTAGAAAAATGGTCCCTGCACTATTTTTAGGGCGATCTCAGGCGGCTTGCATTGACTTCTATGATAGAAGTCTCCTAGCAAGCCGCTTTGAGATCGCCTGGAGCACCGCTCCGCCCCGCTGCAGTGTGAACCGGCCCTAAAAGCTTACCGATGAAGGATTTTTATTTGTTTCTTTACTTGGCTTTACTCAGGGCTCATGTTGACGGTTGTTCTTATTGAAGGCTGCATTTGCGATTTAAAAGCAAGTGTAAATCAATTCATACAGAGCTTCTTAAATGTCATGTGTACTGCTCAACTGAAGTCAATGGATTTTGATGGCCTGCACCTGACACGCGTTCCAAATGCAGGAAAACAATGCCCACTGACATGAGCCTGATTCTTTGGAGCCAAGGGTCAGAGATGAGAGGTGAATTGACAGTTGCTGCTCCTGTCCATTTCCCAAGCTTGAGCTGTTAACAGGAGTTGTCCCCTCTTTGGCAAGTATACATAACAGCATCAAATAACAGACACCCTGCAGTTGTTTACATATTCTCCTTTCTACACGACTGTCACGCAACTGTTATACATACTCTGGAGTGGGGACACAGAACGTGCTATAAACATATGGTCCTGTAGTTGAGAAGGTAGGCCTATCAGTTCTGACTGTGACAAGCTAAAACTAAATGGGTACACGGATGGGCAACCTGTTGCAACTACATTTCCCATAAGGTATTCCAAGGCTGGCAGTTACAAATGTTTTGGAAATGTTATAGATCAGCAACTCCTATCCTCATATTGATTAGTGGTTCCAAATTATCAAACTATACACCAGACGTATTTTTCAAACTTGTTATTTACAAGTTAAAATCAGGTATTTTTGCTAGAAAATTTAGAACCCCCAAACATTATATATTTTTTTTTGTCAGACACCCTAGAGCAGGCATCCTTAAACTACGGCCCTCCAGCTGTTGCGGAACTACACATCCCATGAGGCATTGTAAAACTCTGACATTCAAAGACATGACTAGGCATGATGGGAATTGTAGTTCCTGAACAACTGGAGGGCCATAGTTTGAGGACCCCTGCCCTAGAGAATAAAATGGCAGTGGTTGCAATATTATATGTCACCCCGTATTTGCGCAGCGGTCTTACAAACGCAATTCTTTTGGTAAAAATAAACTTTTTTAAACTAAAAAATAAGAAAACAGTAAAGTTAGCCCAACTTTTATATTGTGAAAGATAATGTTACGCCGAGTAAACTGTCATGCTTCAAAATTGCGCCCGCTCGTGGAATGGCGACAAACAGGCGACGTTTAAAAATTTCTACAGGTTACCAGTTTTAAGTTACAGTGAAGATCTAGTGCTAGAATTCTTGCTCTCGCTCTAACAATCGCTGCAATACCTCACATGTGTGGTTTCAACACCATTCACATATGTGGGCGCGACTTACGTATGCGTTCACTTCTGCGTGCATGGAGGGACGGGGCACTTTAATTTTTTTTTTTCTTATTTTTTCACTTCACAATAATTTATTGGATCACTTTTATTTATTTTTACTACTACAAGGAATGTAAACATCCCCTGTAATAGAAAAAAAAAGCATGACAGGACCTCTTTAATGTGAGATCAGGAGTCAAGAAGACCTCAGATCTCACATTTACACTTAAATGCAATAAAAAAAAAAAAAAAAAAAAATTGTCCCTTTAAGGCCGTTGGGCAGAAGTGACGTTTGACATCGTTTCTGTCATCCAACATCATTGAGTTGAGCGGGGGGCCATCTTTCCCTCACTCGACTTAGTGCCTCTCTGAGGGAAAGGATCGGATTGTCTTCGCCACTACCGACGGCTTTGGTAAGCGATGCAGATGGCCGGAACGCGGCGGGAGGGGGATGGGCACCTCTCCAGCTGCCAATAAAAGGTGATCTTACGGTGAATTCGCCGCAGAGACCACTTTTATCCTAAAGCGTACTGCCCGCCATTTCAGAAAATACCAGGTTTTGGCAGCTATCTGCTGCCATAACAATGGTATTCAACGTCAAAGTACTGACTTATAATGAAAGCGGGCGGTCCGGAAGTGGTTATTAATAACTACTGCAATAGTTAACAGACACAAAATAACTGTTCTGTTTATTCAACGCAATTTAAAGTCTATTATACACACGATTACATAGGTATCACATCAATATTACAATTGTTCTGTTATGGTAACAAGGAGTGTAACATAGGCAGGCTAAATTCTAATCAGGACTTGAAAGAATGCAAACATAATCAATACACGATTAGTGCTGTGTGCAATACATAGAATATAAATATACAAAATAGAATACACATATACAAAATTTACAATTTTCTTAACACAAGCATGACTCTATATGTCCCATGAGGCATTGCAAAACTGTTACAATTACTCCTACGAGCAGAGGTACACTTTTCACACGTAAGGCCTCATACACACGGGGGGTTTTTACTGCCACGTTTTTTACAGCTCTCCATGTTATTCAATGGCCCCTTAAAAACGCCAACATTTTTGAGCTGTAGATGGCATCGGTGTTAGTGAGCTGAAAGTAGAACCCACGGCCAGCGCGTCCCAAGGCTGTAACATTTTGGCATTTTTGACGGCGACAAATGCTCACTAACGCCGTACTGGCGTTAACCAGCGTTTTTTATGCCGACGTTTTCAGGTAAAAAAAATTGCAGAGGAATGTTTGTTTTACCATTGTAACAAATGTAATATATCTAGCAAAACTTTTTTTTTTTTTTTTTTTTTTTTTAATAGACGAAGAACTAGATCCCCCTGTTGGATTCCACTGCTATTCAGGGCATAGTTAAAATATTCCTCGCTTAAAGCAAAACAAACTATCTTTTTCCACAAAAAAACTGCCATATTAGCCCCCATTTGCTCTGAAACTGCCATGGTGCTGTACATGCAATCAGTTATAAACCAGCCATTTGATGGTTTGACAGTTCAGTTGAGAGCACAAGCAAAATGTGACAGCATGACCAGCATCTCAGGAATGTAACCATTTAAAAAAAAAAAAAAAAAAAAAATTAAAATCAATGTGTGTAGTTCAGCTTTAAGACACCTTGAACATTGGGGCGTTTTTCAGGCACTTTAGCGCTAAAAATAGCGCCTGTAAAGCGCCTGAAAAAACCAACCCCAATCCACCCCAGTGTGAAAGCCCGAGTGCTTTCACACTGGGGCGGTGCGCTTGCAGGATGGGAATAGTCCTGCAAGCAGCATCTTTGGGGAGGTGCGGGACGCACACCACCCCTGCCATTGAGCCGGCGCTTTTAACCCCTTATTGGGGGTCAAAAACTCCCCGCTGCCGTCTGGATAGCGGCGCCATAACAGTAGTAAAGAGCCGCTACTGCCCCCACCACCCCAGTGTGAAAGTGGCCTAACCGTCATGGAAAACCAGTATTATTTAGTAAAGTAAGAGAAAGATAGAATGCATGTCAGATTTGTATTGTTGTCTGTGTTCTCATTGCAGATTTTCCTTCATTACAAGTCTGATGTAACTGTTGTCAATAAACGAGGAAAAAAAAAAAAACCACACTTAGGCTGGATAACACTTTAGGACGGAATATTTAAATTTTTTCAAAATCCCAAATGTAGCTGGATGAGTTTTGAAAAACAAAGATGGTGCTGCTATTTTTACTCAGTTGCAGTTTTCATAAACAACGTCTAACATGTCTAACATGCGGAGAACACTCGTCACCCGGTTTGCTGAGGCACGAGCTCCCAGAATTCCATGTACGTTTCTGATCGGTCTGTTCCAAACAGCTACAAATCACATAGCAGGCAGGGCGCCAAGCACAGTGATTAGACATTGAAGACTGGAGATCGATGACTAAAAAAATGTCCAAAAGGAACTCAAGTTATCCGACCCCTCACTCCTGTATCTTTTCTCCGCACACTCAGCAGGTGCTGCCTCTTCCACTGCTTGGAAGTATAAAAAGTCAAACCCGGCACATATACAGTGCCTTGAAAAAGTATTCATACCCCTTGAAATTTTCCACATTTTGTCATGTTACAACCAAAAACTTAAATGTATTTTATTGGGATTTTATGTGATAGACCAACACAAAGTGGCACATAATTGTGAAGTGGAAGGAAAATGGTTTTCAACCTTCTTTACAAATAAATATGTGAAAAGTGTGGGGTGCATTTGTATTCAGCCCCCCTGAGTCAATACTTTGTAGAACCGCCTTTCCCTGCAATTACAGCTGCAAGTCTTTTTGGGGATGTCTCTAGCAGCTTTGCACATCCAGAGAGGACATTTTTGTCCATTCTTTGCAAAATATCTCAAGCTCTGTCAGATTGGATGGAGAGCGTCTGTGAACAGCAATTTTCAAGTCTTGTCACAGAGTCTCAGGTCTGGACTTTGACCGAGCCATTCTAACACATGAATATGCTTTGATCTAAATCAGAGGTCTCCAAACTTTCTAAAGAAACGGCACGTTTACTGTCCTTCAGACTTTAGAGGGGCCGGACTGTGCCCAGTGGGAGTAAACAATACCTAATATTTGGTATTAGAGGTAGAAATAGTTGGTGTAAGTGGGAGGAACAGTGCCCCATTTTTGTTGTCATTGAAAGAAATCATGCCCCTTCGTTGGTGTCAGCAGAAGGAATAGTGTCCAATTGTTGGTGTCAGTGGAAGGAATTATGCCCCATTGTTGGGGTCAGTGGAAGGAATAGTGTCTCATTGTTCGTGTCCGGAATTATGCCCCATTGTTGGGGTCAGTGGCAGGAATAATGCCCCAAGGGACAAGGAATAGTGTCTCATTGTTTGTGTCCGGAATTATGCCCCATTGTTGGGGTCAGTGGCAGGAATAATGCCCCAAGGGACAGATAAAGTCAAGTAAAGGGTAGCAGTTTGGAGACCACTGATCTAAACCATTCCATTGTAGCTCTGGCTGTATGTTTAGGGTCGTTGTCCTGCTGGTAGGTAAACCTCCATCCCAGTCTCAAGTCTTTTGCAGACTCTAACAGGTTATCTTCCAAGATTGGCCTGTATTTGGCTTCATACATCTTCCCATCAACTCTAACCAGCTTCCTTGTCCCTGCTGAAGAAAAGCATTCCCACAACATGATGCTGCCACCACCATGTTTCACGGTGGGGATGGTGTGTTCGGGGCGATGTGCAATGTTCGTTTTCCGCCACATGTAGCGTTTTGCTTTTAGGCCAAAAAAGTTAAATTTTGATCTCATCTTACCAGAGCACCTTCTTCTACATGTTTGCTGTGTCTCCCACATGGCTTCTCGCAAACTGCAAATGGGATTTCTTATGGCTTTCTTTTCACAATGGCTTTCTTCTTGGCACTCTTCCATAAAGGCCAGATTTGTGGAGTGCACAACAAATAGTTTTCCTGTGGACAGATTCTCCCACCTGAGCTGTGGATCTCTGCAGCTCCTCCAGAGTTACCATGAGCCTCTTGGCTGCTTTTCTGATAAATGCTCTCCTTGCCCAGCCTGTCAGTTTAGGTGGACGGCCATGTCTTGGTAGGTTTGCAGTTGTGCCATACTCTTTCCATTTTTGGATGATTGAACAGTTCTCCGTGAGATGTTCAAAGCTTGGGATATTTTTTATAACCTAACCCGGCTTTAAAATTCTCCACAACTGTATCCCTGATCTGGCTGGTGTGTTCCTTGGCCTTCATGATGCTGTTTGTTCACTAAGGTTCTCTAACAAATCTCTGGGGGCTTCACCGAACAGCTGTATTTATACTGAGACTAAATTACACACAGGTGGATTCCATTTACTAATTAGATGACTTCTGAAGGCAATTGGTTCCACTAAATTTTAGTTAGGGGTATCAGAGTAAAGGGGGCTGAATACAAATGCACCCCACACTTTTCAGATATTTATTTGTAAAACATTTTGAAAACCATTTATCATTTTCCTTCCACTTCACAATTATGTGCCGCTTTGTTTTGTGTTAAAATCCCAATAAAACACATTTACGTTTTTGGTTTTAACTAGTGCCTTGAAGAAGTATGAATACTTCAAGGCACTGTAACACCAACATCTACAACTGGAGCAGCCTCAACTTCATATGTCATTGGCAGCCGAAAGCATGTACAGTGCCTAAAAGTACAGTTTCAATCCAGGTAACATTAGAAACGTGTTAAACCTGCACAATTAGACAAAGGTTGTATAAAAAGCAGCTGTACACCATGTCCTGATACTAGACATTTAACAATACTACAAATACAACAGTGCAGCGCTCTAATCATTTGTTACTATGATTAAATAATCAATATTAAAAGTGCATAAAAATAATTAAAGAAATGTGTGACTAAAATGATATAAACAGCTGAAAGTCCAAAGAAAGACAGTTGAGACAAGATTTGTAGTCCCACAAGCTGTGATGAAGACAGGAATCCTCAGGATAGCCAAGGTGACACCATCCACTCTCATACTAGGCTTACCGGAAAGCATGTGATCCGCGTATAAGAGTGGTCCATGTACGCGGTCTTTACAATGGTGACACCAGCATCACAAATGTAGTAATGGTCCTTGGAAGAATTCAAACCAGAACCACCACAGAAATGGTAATCCCAAAATCCTCCGTAATTTACACAGGCTCCAGTACATTTTGATTTAGCCTGCCATCAATAGGGTATTAATACCGGACATGGAATACAAGAAATCTCTAAATAAAAGCGTGTTCTGCCAGCACGCACAGTACCGCGCATGTGCAGCCGATTGTCAGGCCATTTTTGTTATTGGAGGAGGTTTACCTTGGGGTTTACATGCTCGCTTATATGCTGGTTTTATTGCTGGACATATGAGTGTATTTTAACTAAATAAAGCACTTTGTTTTATGGTAATGAACTATTTGGTGCGCTCTTATTTTATGTATGGTATGAATACGCTAATGATGGCGGGCTGAATCAAAACATGTTGGAGTCTGTGTAACTTACAGAGGAGTTTGGGATTACCATTTCTGTGGCGGTGCTGATTTTAATTAATTATTTCGTGAGGACCATTACTAAATTTGTGATGCTGGTGTCACCATTGCCAAGATCGCGTACATAGACCACTCTTATTAGGGGGTCACGTGCTTTCCGGTAAGCTTAGCATGAGGGTGGATGGTGTCACCTTAGCTGATCCCGGTCTTCATCACGGCTTGTGGGACTACAAATCTTGACGAGAGACTAGAGTTGCGGGATTCTGGCTAACATGAGAATCACGATTTTTTTTGCTTAGAATAAAGATCATGATTCCCTCATGATTCTCGCGGCGTAACATCATCTTTCACATTATACAGAAAAATTGGGCTAACTTTATTGCTTCGTTTTTTTTTTTCATTTTAGTGTATTTTATCCCAAAAAAATTGCATGTATATAATGTTTGGGGATTCTAAGTCATTTTCTAGTAGAAAATACTATTATTAACTGTAAGCTACAAATGTCAGAAAAAGATTTGGTCTTTAAGTGGTTAAACTACTTCAATTACAAGAGTTCTTCCCTTTGATCTATTGTAACAATGTATCTCTCTCTTCTCTATCTCCCAGGGTACAATTCTCCGTCTTTTTTTTTTTTGACAGCTCTCACACATAGGCGATCCGACTTCAGGGGCAACTCATCGTGACAATGCAGAGAGTGACTTCAGCGCGGCTTGCAAGCGACTTCTGTATAGAAGTCAATGCAAGTCGCCTGAAGTCGCCCCAAAGTAGCACAGGAACCTTTTTCTAAGTCGGAGCAACTTGTGTCGCTCCTATTAGAACGGTTCCATTAAACTGCGTGGAGCGTGACTTGTCGCCCTGCACTGTTTACACAGAATCGAGGAAATGCCTGGTGTAGATCGTGAGGGGGGGTTGAATCGAGACCGCGATCTTATAACGATTAATCATGCAGCTCTACTAGAGACGCACCAAAATTTCGGAGGCCAAAAAAAGGGATTTTATTAAAACTTACCGTAAAATCCTTTTCTCCGAGTTCACTGACAGACGCAGCTTCTTCATGACTTTGTGGGTTTTATGTTCGTCCTACCAGGAGTTGACTAGGCAGGGAAAAGAATCAGCTGGCCCCTCCCCTGGGGGCCGTCCTCTCTTCCTACATTAAACCCCCCTCACAGAATAGCTCTCCAGTTCGTACACAAGCCGTACCAAAAAGGGACGGATCAGTTGAGGACCATCCTGCTTGTATTTTGGGTGTTTCAGTACTTCTTCGACGCAGACAGTCACTTGAGCCTCTTTTCCTAAAATGCCATTCAAAATTATTTTAGGGAAAAAAACCGGAGGCTTTAAAACCACGCAGAGATCATCTCGACGTACTAATTAGCAATATTCTAGCGCCAGAGCTAAGTTGGGGGGGAGTGCTAGATGTGGTCCGTAAAGGAGCTAAGACACATTTGTCACGTCCCGCTGTTCAGTGCGAGGTGCGTCAAATTACCTTGGCAAGATTATCCTCGCTGT
>BLSH010472648.1:520553-533754 GCA_018402905.1 Glandirana rugosa
CCCAGGGAAGGCCCAGGAGGACTGCACCCACCGCTACCAGCACCCCAGGGAGAACACAGCTATACTTGCTGTTTGATGCCTCAAGCGCTGCTTTCCAGTAGGAATTTTCCATATGACCGCCAGTCAGAGGCGCCGCCTGTGCCATCCACGCTACAGAGTGAAAGAGGAAATGTCTGCAGAGAAAGCACGTTTTTTTTCTCCTTCCAGGCATATCCCAAAATGGCCACCGGGCAGAAAACAAGAAGCCCAAGCCTGAGTATACAGGGTGCGACTACGGCAAAATGGCCGTCGGTCAACACTAGAGGCCAAAATCCATCGCACAATGGCCGCGGCTACAGTAAAATGGCAGCGATCCGCCGCAAAATGGTGACATGCAATGCATACAATGCATGACGATTTTAAACGGCACAGGGTGCGGTGCGGGGGGGGGGGGGGGGACGACACCCAAGGGAGGCCTGAGCCCCAAAATAGACCCTCCACCGGCCGGCTAGAGAGGGGGCTCACTCACCAGTCCGGCGTAGCGCGTAACCACCCGGTTGCAGACCTTCCTCCCACTGTGGAGAGGGATGCTGCAGGCCAAGGCCTCTGGACAGGAACTGAGTCCGGTCACTGGGCGCAAGTGGGGTCATCCACTGGCCACCCGCACGGAACAGGCACGATGCGGCGGATCCCGCCAAAGCTAAGGGTGGCTCGCATCCGTCAGCCGTGCTGGAGAAAGTTCAGGATTATTAGATATCCTCTATGCCCCAGCCGGCTTCTTGATAGCAGTCTTCATCAGATAGCTTGAGAAGAATAAAAAAGCGGTAGCAAAAAAGGTGAACCGCAGGTCCCAGAAGGGAGCCAGGTCTAACTCCTTGCACTAGGCAAAATAAAACTGATATGCTATGTGCAGCAGGGGATTATATGCTGAAGTGAGGACGGCCCCCTGGGAGGGGCCAGCCTATCATTTTGTTTTTTTGCCTAATCTACTCCTAGTAGGATGAGCATAAACCCACTTGTCAATGAAGGGCTGCATCTGTCAGTGAACGCAAGAGAAAACATATATTCTATAAACCTGTGTGAAAAAAAACAAACCATGACCCAAACAAACACATTTGCCTAATAGCAGTATGACTTGTTCCCTCATAACCCACAAAAACAATATAAGCACAGCAGTTTTCCCTCAACTACTTGCCTACTGTGCACTTTACCCTTCAGCTCTGTTGCACTTTGAATGACAATTGCGCGGTCATGCAACACTGCACCCAAACAAAATGTTTATCTTTGGGTTTTTTTCGAGACAGATAGAGCTTTTGGTGGTATTTATTCGCCACTGTTTTTTTTATTTTTTTGCTAAACACACAAAAACAGTATGAAATTTTGAAAAAAAAAAAAAAGCTGTTTGTTAAAAATTTTAGTAAATAAGCAATTTTTCTCCTTCACTGATGTGCGCTGATTAGGCTGCACTGATAAATCGGTATACTGCTGATGAGTGCCCTGATTATCAGTGTAGATGTCACCTGTGTAGATTTGCCGGTTATCGGCTCACCTCTCGTCATGCACTGTCAGCGTGAGGAGAGGACTGCTGATAACCAGCAAATCCTGTTTATACTGTGATTAGCTGTGAATGGACGCAGCTGCTCACATGCTAAACAGCTACTGTGATTGGCTCTTAACCCCGATCTGTGATCAGCTGTGTTCGAACGATATGCACGCCACAGGGGGCGTGTGGGAAGTGCCATCATTAGAGGACGTCATACAACGCCCTCCTGGCAATGTGCGACAGCGCTGTAGCCGTCATTCAGCTATAGTGTGGTCGGGAAGACATTAATGCAGTTCTTCAGTCAGATGTGTGAAAACTAAAAGTCAGCAGTTACAGACTTTTAATAAACAGACACTCACCTGCCCCAGGATCCAGCCCTGTCCTCACCTGAGCCATGCTGCACTTTGTGAATGGCCCCGCAGCCTCCAGGCACTTGTGATGTGTCCCAGAAGGCTGCAAGGGAAGGAGAACTTTCGTTCAGACAGCCTAGGCAATCTGAATGGGAGTGGTTACCTGTCAAAACTAGGTACCCGCTCCCCCGAACCCCCCCCCCCCCTCAAATGTGGTGAGGGAGAAGGAAGAATGGAAGCTCCTCTTTTGTGTGAAGTTCCGCTTTAAGAACATATTTAACTGTTTAAGGACTTGTAATGTGAAAATAGTTCTGATAACATTATGCAGTTAATACAACCAATGGTCATATGCAGTATATTGCTTTTTTTTATTTACATATGCGTTTTTTTAATATGTGTCTGGCACATCTACATGCAGACCAAGCTGCCCAGCAAAAATAAAAGTTAAAGTTGAACTCCAGGCAGATAAAGGAGATACAAATTAATGCAGCTCTGTATTCATTACATCATTAAAAGTTGTATGGGTTTTTTTCCTTTCTGAATCATACTTGTCTAGATGGATGCTGCATCCGTCCCCCGCTGGCTCTAACACTGAGAACCAAGCGATCAAACCACACCGATCGCTCAGTTCTCAGGGTTCCCTGAGCAGAGAGCTTTGGCTGTACTCCTCTTTTAAACATGCTTTTTGAACACATCATATTTATTTAGAAATGACACTATACAAGAGTGCACTGATGATGCTCTGCTATTTAACAGACAATTGAAACAAACCCTTAGCAATATTTACAGCATCTGCTGCAAGCATAGAAAGGACTTACTAGGGTCCAAACGTAATGACTGCCTGGCTGGATACCACTCAGGATCTAAAAAAAACACAACATATTTTTAGCACAGTTTTATTCACAAATGCAGTTCACATATCAAGCTGAGAGCAGGAATACGTAAACTCTAAACCTAATCGTGGTTAGCCACACTCAACTGGACTTGTTCAGTAATGTTGGAATAGTGTAACTACTCATCCAAGTAGCTTCCTGAGCTCTATTGATAAGGCTGCTTTCATACTGATCTGTTGTTCTTCCATTTTAGCATGCAAAAAAATGCATGACCATCAAATCCTGTGGAATCTTTCACGCTGGAGAGTTGCAAGTCCTTTGCATTTTTAAAAGTCCTGGAAGCTGCATTTTTGGTGCAACTTTGGCATGGTTAATAAAAGAACCATAAAAAGCACCAAAAAAAACGCACCTTCCAATTGCAATGAATGGAAAACGTGGCAAAAATGCGCCAACGATTAATCAAAAACGCAGGA
This sequence comes from Glandirana rugosa, assembly GCA_018402905.1. NCBI lineage: Eukaryota > Metazoa > Chordata > Amphibia > Anura > Ranidae > Glandirana > Glandirana rugosa. Next base: position 523,732 of record BLSH010472648.1, read on the forward strand.
GTCACAAGTCCTTTTTTTACAGGTGCAAAATGGCAGCAGCAGCACCCAAGCCCCGATCTGAAGACAGGTAAGTGTCCTTATATGAAAAGTCAGCAGCTACAGTATTTGTAGCCGCTGACTTTACATTTTTGTTCCCAGGCTGGACTTCCTCTTTAAATTGAAGATTCTACTTAGACATCATTAAGCCCACCACGATATGACTAGCGACTACTATACTGTATATACCATAAGCTGTGCAAATGAGAACCTTCATAGACCTACAGAAGCACTAGTGCAGTGCTGGGCAAATGGTAAGCCAAGCAACAGCTTTTTTCTCCTGTGCCATCACACTGCCGGGCAGAATTACCTTAAAAAAGAGATTGCGAAAATATTCACGCACCGCCTCTATGAATCTGACTTTATAGGCTCAATATGGGAGACCACACAAATAAAGTCTATAAAATATATATTTATTAAAAAAAATATTAAAATACATAGATAAAATATAGGCATAAACTGCCTCCACAAGATCCAGATGTTGACAAAATCAGAATCATATGCCCCACGATAAAAGGGTGGTAATATTGCAGCTCTAAACTAAAGTTAATGGTGACAAAAGTCCATAAAGACCCCTGACGTCGACAATTGATGAGGAAATGCGCAGGGAGGAGTTGGAGACCCGTGACACGATTACATGCCGGGACGCAGCGGCCATCTTGTGGGTTAGAAACGCCGGACGTTTCTGTCATGCAAGTTTTAAACTTTGGAAATGTGAGTGCCATTCCTTTGAATTCGTTATTAAACATTATTGGGATGCCTATACTATGAGGAGTGTCTTTTTTACTTCTATTTGAGACTTCTGTAGCTGTGGTGGGGACGTTTAATGAAGCTCTTAAAGTGAATTGCTGCTGGAGTTATCATTGGAGTGTTATCCATTGCGCATTTGATCCTTGTTTAAGGGTCGATGTCGAAGGGTAAGAGACACAGTGTGTTCGGGTGTTGGTGATGGACCCTTCACGCCTCTAATGCACGTATACTACTATAGCAACACCTTCTTTGGATGTCTATGGACTTTGGTCACCATTGACTTTATTTTAGTTTAGCACTGCACTATTACCATCCTTTTGGGTCTATGTTTTCCAGCAATAACATGCTAGAAGCTCTATTTTAGGCTACTTTCCATTTACCTAAGCGCAGCAGATAGGTGCTTTTTACTAATTATGCCCCACTATAGTTATCGGAAATAGATAAATCATATATACAGCAAGATTCAGTTGCACATTTAGGAGTCTGTATATTTCCGGTAGTCAGGTCAAAGTTTTGCCAGTTGAAGGCTCCCTCAGGACCCACAATGCTAGTAGTAGGGCAGCAATCACTGTAGCGAATCAGAGGGCGTTCACCAACAATGCCTGGAGGTGGGCACAGGGGCACCAAAGCCAACCCAAGGCGGAGACCTGTCAGGGACAGCAGGGGTGTGCAGAGATTAGGGATATTAGAATAGAGATGTACAGTTGTAGTTAAACATAGATCATAAAGTGGATGGTATGAATGCCCCAAGAGAAACCCATAGGAATACAGGAATATCCACTTGAGCAAATATTGGGGAACCAAAACTTGGTCGGTGGTAATTAGGGAGGTAGTATGGTGCATCCAAATAATAGGGTGTTTACATTCTGCCAATCTGCACAAATAGCCCTGCTGTCTGCCCACCTTAGTTCTAGACATAATGAATAGGCACAGCCCTGGGCATGATTGCTGCCAAAAGTCACTCTCCCATTCACCCTCCAGTAAAGCTGAATGCGTAAACACAGGTTGACAGAGGAGGCTTTTAATGAGATCTGACCCACACTGGCAAGCAATGTAACAACAGCCTAGTTTACAATGTATTGCTGCCAGGTCAGGTTCCAGGGTTAATCCTGCTATTTTATATCTGATTAAGCAAACAGGTGGTGAGTTGTAATGGAGAAGCCTCCATGCTATCATTTGAGTACCATTAACAGCTTTTAATTAGAGCATTTTTTTTTTTACAGGTCACCACAAGGGCCTTGATATGCAAAGATTAGCAGTACCTATTCTAAATACCTACGAGATTTGGTGAACAAGCCCTTTATGTCTGCAACGGTAGCATTGGGCTCCACCTGCAAAACATGGCAAACAAAGAGCAGCATTAGTCAAGAATATACTATAAAGTAAATATATTTATATAGTAAAATCCACATATGTTTTGTAAGTTTAAGGTGAGGTAAGATCATTTCGCACCTAATAACTGGGACAGTGGTGTAGTGGTTAGAACTTTCGCCTAGCAGCAAAAGGGTCACTGGTTCGAATCCCAACCACGACACTACCTGCCTGGAGTTTGCATGTTCTCCCTGTGCCTGCGTGGGTTTCCACCGGATACTCCGGTTTCCTCCCACACTCCAAAGACATGCTAGTAAGTTAATTGGCTCCTGTCTAAATTGTCCCTAGAATGTGTATGAATGTGAGTTAGGGACCTCAGATTGTAAGCTCTTTGAGGGTAGGGACTGATATGAATGTACAATGTATATGTAAAGCACTGCGTAAATTGACAGCGCTATACAAGTACCTGTAATAAATAAAAATAAATCAAATTTTCAGTCGAGAAGGCAAACACATCTCTTGCCTAAGGGAGAGGAGCTGGAAGTAAGAGATATGTCCTAGAAAGATTGTTGATGTTTTTAAGGATGTGGTTAAAGACAGCAGAGTTCTGCAACGTGGGCAGTGGGAAGGCTGCAGGCTTGGCTTTTTCCCCCCTACTTTTTAACCTCTTCAGCCCCAGAAGGTTTTACCTCCCCTTCATGACCAGGCCATTTTTTGCGATACGGCACTCCCTTACTTTAACAGACAATTGTGAGGTCGTGCGACGTTGTACCCAAATAAAATTAATTTCCTTTTTCCACACAAATAGAGCTTTCTTTTGGTGGTATTTGATCACCTCTGCGTTTTTTATTTTTTGCGCTATAAACAAAAATAGAGCAACAATTTAAAAAAAAAAAAATCTAATTTCTTCATCAGTTTAGGCCAATATGTATTCTGCTACATATTTTTGGTAAATAAAATTGCATCTACAAAACTATGGGATATATTTACTTTTTTTTTTACTAGTAATGGCGGCGATCAGTGATTTTAAGCGGGACTGCGACATTGCGGTGGACAGATCGGGCACATGACACTTTTGTGGGAACCAGTGACTATTACAGTGATCAGTGATAAAAAATATGCACTGTCACTTTACTAATGACACTGGCAGGGAAGGGGTTAACATCAGGGGGCGATCAAATTGTGTCCCTAGGGGGTGCTTACTAACTGTGAGGAGGCCCCCAGTGTCTATTACATGAAATGACATACGGGTACGTTGTTTCCCTGCAACAGTACATCTGCGGTAGGCGGCCGGCAAGTGGTAAAGGATTAGTTCACCTTTACCAAATAATTGCCTATGCAGATAAGGGGCTCCTAAACATAAAAACAAACTGCAGCTGTGAATAAAATTTAATAATGCTCCTTTTATAGGTGTAGGCTATTTACAGATCTCATGAAGCCTGACCTGAAAACTCCCAGGACGTTGCTAAGCAAGGTTCAGCTATTACTGCTCACCTCCACCATCACAGGAGCTATCAGTCTCTGAGCTCAGAGCAACGGCATTAGGGAAGAGAAAGCGCATGTGAGGGGGTTAAATCAGAGAAAGAGCTCACTCCTGTCATGGCGGTGGTGAACAGTAATAACTAGGCATTACTTAGCAATGTCCTAATCTGGCTTTGGAAGTTGTGTAAATGGCCTACACCAATAGCAAAAACAGTATTTTCCTTTAGTCAGGGAGCTGCAGAGTTTGTTTTAATCCACAGGCGCCTGTTATCTAAAATAGACATTTTTTTTGGTAAAGGTGAACAAGACATGAAATATGAGCAAAACATATCCCGCAATAGTGAAAACTTTGTCTCAATTAGAAACACATTTCTGTCTGCTGCTTCCTTCCTCTGCCATCAGCATGAATCACTTCTGACAAGTTTTCCTGACACCAAGAGAAAAATGGTGACAGGGGAGAGACCTCTAACTGATTGACAGCCTCAGCTCTGTTCCTGTGTGCTGTGTGAAGGGGGTGTGTTCCTTCCCTCCAATCAGCTCTCAGAGCTCTCCTCACTGAGCTCTGCATAGTGTAATTTCAGCTCTATGCCCCCCCTTTTTTTTAACTATGAAACAAGCTTTATAAATCCAGCACTTTAAATGAATGTAGAGAAGAGAAAACTGCAGATAGACAGATACAACTTATGCAAGAGGCTTCGTTTAATCTCTGTGTATCCCCTGAGAGCAGTCACTTCACTAGGTATATGAAAGGGTTTACAACCACTTGAAGTTTTAGAGTGTAAGATACACGTACTTAAAAAGTTTAACAATCTTTCTAGGACGCATCTCTTACTTCCAGCTCCTCTCCCTTAGACAATAGATGTGTTTGCCTTCTTGGTAGAAAATTACTCCTATCTAATGCCTGGCAGTACTTTTACCCCTTACCAGCATTAGGCAGTATTTTGTAAAGGTGACCTAACCCTTCCCATCATATGTGTTGGGTCGCACTGGGCTCCTTGGCCAACGCCGTTCCAGTGCATATACATGGCATTTTGCCTTGAGTCCTATGAGTTCACATCACAACTCACTGCAGTGAATAAAGATAGATGAAAGACTAGAAAGGGGGAAGTTTGGGACTTTAAATGAAATACAGGTGACCCTGCATTTCCATCCCTGGTCTGTAGACAAGAAAGGGGATTTGCAGTACTTTGAGTGAGACATGAAAACATGGCCAGGCAGATAAGTTGTATATGCCAACAGGCTACACTTACACAGTGTCAATGTGAGTTTTATAAGGGATGGTTTGTTTGTAACGCTTAATTAATATCTACTCTGATTGTTTTAGATTCAACACTAGACTATTTGGCTATTATGATTTTTTGCAGACTTAAAAATGCATCCGCCCCTGAAGAATTGGCACTGTCCATTGAAATGTGTTGGGCTCAAATAGATGCAGAATGCCTAGACAGGCGGTTATATATGTTCTGCTATTGTGGTATTTGTATCTTACTTTACCATCCAGTTCTACAATGATTCATTTGATTTGTTTTGAGGACGTTTTTTATTCTCCATGTTGCTAAGTGCCCTGATATTTGTCATTTCTGTATGATGTGATAACGGTCTATCCAATGCTTATAGCGCATGCGATATTGACACTTGTTTTGTTGTCTATAGGACAATAAATATTATATACATATACAACTTATCTGCCTGTGGCCATGTTTTCATGTCTCACTCAAAGTCCCGCAAATCCCCTCTCTTGTCTAAAGATAGATGAAATGGCACTTTGTTACATTCGATATAGCTGAAAAATGTATGCATCAGCATCACTCCCTTTAGAGCGTACACCAGGAGCCACAGTATAATCTGGGCATTGTTGTACAAATAAAAAACGAAAGAAGCGACAGTCACTTGAATCCAATTTTATGAAGTATACCTGGCATGATCTGGCAACATGCACATTTATATTTATCAATGATACAAGCTGCAAGTAAAATAGTGGCTCATTTTGCATGTTATGCTTGGTCTGTGCTTAGCCGACAATTTTTGAACCTTGTTGAGCCCAAATCTGTTTAGAACAACTGGCATGCTGACTCCCCATACAGTGTACAACAAGCTAAAATGGATACCCGTGAAACATATGCCTGTAATGTATATCCTACAGCCTATACCTGTCATCCTGTAATTTATCTCCTAAAACACGCTGCTCTGAGCCTGCAACAGGCAACAAGCTCTGCTCCACATAAACATGGAGTTCTGTTTTTTAATCATTTTAGACTTCAATTAATCCCTTCATTACTGGGGTGCTTTGGGGGGCTTTTAAGAACAGAGTGATTCTTACAAGGGCATTCTATGGTTTATTTTTAAGATGATGGTTATTTATTATTATTATTATACAGGATTTATATAGCGCTAACAGTTTACGCAGCGCTTTACAATGTAAATACAGTTACAATACAATAAGATAAAAGGAAATTAAGATGGCCCTGCTCAGAAGGAGTTTACAATCGAATAATGTGGGGCAGGTAGTACAAAAGGTTCTTAATGTGGGGAATGAGTTGATGGAAGAGGTAAAAGATTAGTTGGAGGTGTGATAGGCTTCCCTGAAGAGATGAGTTTTGAGGGATTGCTTGAAGGTAGCAAGAGAAGGAGATAGGCGGACAGGTTGAGGTAGGAAGTTCCAGAGGATGGGAGAGGCTCTGGAGAAATCCTGGAGACTAGCATGGGAGGAGGTGACAAGGGAGCTAGAGAGTAAGAGGTCTTGGGAGGAATGGAGAGGAATGTTTGGTTGATATTTGGAGACAAGATTGGCGATGTAGCTCGGGGCAGAGTTGTGAATGGCTTTGTATGTTGTGGTTCGTATTTTGAATTTAATTCCCTGGGCGATTGGGAGCCAATGTAGGAATTGGTGGAGAGGGGTGGCAGACACTGAGTTGCTGGTGAGGTGGATAATTCTGGCAGCAGCATTCATGATAGACTGAAGAGGGGATAGCCTATGGAGAGGGAGGCCAATGAGGAGGGAGTTGCAATAGTCAAGGCGAGAAATAACAAGGGAGTGAATGAGGAGCTTGGTGGTTTCATTTGTAAGAAAGGGGCGTATTTTAGAGCTATGGAGCCGGTTCACATATCTCCGTAGCGGGTCTGGTGTGGTTTGCACAAAGACGCTGTGCGTTTTTTGGACCGTTTCAGGTCCGAATTCAGTCCAAAAATCGGGCTGAAATTGGACCTGAAACAGTAAACCAGCATGCACTGGCCCCTGCTGGGAGCCGCTGCGGATTCCAGTGAAAACCCAGCCTTAGAGTGAAGAGAGAGATCTATTGGTTTCCTCTTGTTCAGTTTGTTCAAGCAACGCATGGCAGGAAGCTTTTGTTCTAATAGCCATATTGTAAAGCTGGCCATAGACAGTTCAAATCTCAGCAGGAACTGGCTGAGAGTTGAACCATGTACGATCAGGCTTAATGTACCCAACGGCTCCGCAGGAGGAATTCCCATCAACACTGTGTTGATGGAGGAATCCAGCGATTTTCTTTCCTGCATCCCGTGGTTACAGGAAAGAAAATCACTTAAGGCCTAAGACCCTACAAAAATTGTTGTATCTCCTGAGCTCAGTGCTGGTCTTTAAGCAGTATTAAACCCAAAAACAGAAATGTAAAATATTGCAGTTTACCAATCATTAAATGCGGTGGCTGCATTCGTTTTTTTTGTTTGTTTTTTTAAGACGTTTACCCCTCTGTTTTCACAGATCTGGCCAGTAACACACCTCCTGTATTAGAGTGTCTATACTCTGGATGAAGGAGCACAGTGGCACCTTTGGACAGCAGCATTGTCAGTCTAGGAGAAAGGCAGTGTTCAATTAACTAGCAGATTTCAATTCAATAACAAAATGATGCCAAACTCCAGCTCACACTTTATGAGCAGTTACAGCAACAGTTTTTTTCCTTTTGGAATAAAGGTTTACCATAAATAAAATCTGATCATTGTAAGCACCCCTGCCAGTGGTATATGGTTTGTTTCATCACTGTAATTGAATGAACTGAACTTATCTAACTGTAATCTGCAAGATAGTCAGTTGTTTTTCAAAAGAACAAGCTAACTGGCCAGAACACCAGATGAACATAGAAGTTAGCAAGCTTAAAAGAAATCTAATGCAGCCACTACATCTAAGAATTGGTAAGCAGCAATATAATAAAGGTTTGCTTTTGGGTTTAATACCACTTGATTGGCCTGCTGAAACAGTAGGCATAATAATAAAACAGTCAAGCTGGGCTTAAAATTCAACAATGGGCAAAATCAAAAATTACATATAAGATGCACAACAGCACTAGGATGAACACATTTTGTTTTACAAGTCCCCCTATAATAATTTTATTACTTATAGATCCTGCCAGTAGATCCATTAAGTTTCCACTTCCTGTAAGGCTAAGCTGCCCAGTAAAAGTGGCAGTTACAATGGTAGGGAAAAACCATCCAACACTGCTGGGGGTACATACCATGGTCAGCTTTTATTTGCGTTTATTAAAGTGATTGTAAAGGTTTTTTGTTTTTTTTTTAAATAACAAACATGTCATACTTACCTGCTTTATGCAAGGGTTTTGCTCAGAGGCCCCGATCCTCCTTTTCTGGAGTGCCCCGGGAGCACTCCTGGCTCCTCCACTTCATCAAATGCCCCACGGAGAGCCGCTTTCCATGGGGGCACCGGTGTGGGCGCGCTCCCGAGTCCTGTTGCTGTGTCCATTGACGCAGACAGCAGGACTCGGCCCCATCCCCTCCCACTCTCGTGTCACTGGAATTGATTGACAGCATTGGGAGCCAGCAGCTCCTGCTGCTCTCAATCTATCCAATGAGGACTTGAGACAGCGGCTGGAGTGGCTGGGCTCACATTCAGGTAAGAAAAAGGGGGGAGCTCTGGGGGGCAGCTGCATCACAGAAGGCTTTTCACCTTAATGCATAGAATGTATTAAGGTTAAAAACAATGAGCCTTTACAACTCCTTTAAGTTGCTTAAATCTCTTAAAAAAAAAAAAAAAAAAGAAGAAAAAAAGCTGTTGCTGTATCCAATTTAGGGGCTGGTGTGCAGTGTGGTCCGTCAGAATCACTGCTGTGCCGATGCACCGATCTCAGCACAGTTTCTTTTATTTTAAACAAAAATGATTGAATGTCACAAAGAGGTTAATCTACTAAAACTGGAGAGTGCAAAATCTGGTGCAACTGTGCATGGTTGCCAATCCGCTTCCAACTTCAGCTTGTTTAAATAACCTTTGACAAAAAAACTGGAAGCAGATTGGTTTTTATGCAGAGCTGCACCAGATTTTGCACACTCTAATTTCAGTAAGGCCGGTTTCACACGGCCGTGTCTGCAAACGGGCTCAGTTTAGCTCAGCGGGAATTGCTCCGCTGAGCCGAAGGATGACAGATCCATTGCTGCACTTTGTGCAGAAACAGATCCGCCAGAGGCCCTGCTTTCCGTTATGGCAAATCGGATGACAATGGATACACCTGTCCATGGTCATCCGATCTGATGACGGATGGAAAAATGGGGTTTTCCTCATTCGCACTTCTACAGAGGCGGAGCGGATCGGAGAGCGACGGGTGTCAGCGGACAGATCTCCGCTGACATCCGTCACTCCATAGGGGTACATGGAGGCTCAGTTCAGGTCCACCTGAAAAGACTGACAGGCGATTCTGAATGGAACATCCGTGTGAAAGGGGCCTAAATCAACCCCAATGTGACAATTCATCAAGTTCAACTGGGCGCTGCGCGATGCATGCCTTACTTTTTTTCACCACACACCTCCTGCATACCACTGCAAACACAGACGTGTGAATAGGACAGGAGATAAAGCATTTTGCCTTGTCTTGCTCTGAAATAGCTGTCCAACACAGTCCCACCGCTCCTTGTGTGAATGGACCCTAAGGGTTCTTGCACACAGGATGTTTAAAAAACGCCTGTGCTGTTGCCAGGAAAAAGCAGCTGTAAAAACGCGCTTTTAGCCGTGTTTTTGACTAGCGATTAAGCACGTTTTTTGGCGTTAGTGTCTTTACAGTAAAAACACTCCCTATAATGTAAAAATGTCTAAAAACTGAAAAAGCGGCTAAAAGCTTGTTACAACATTTAGCTGCGTTTTTTGGCGTTTTGCAGTTTTACAGCTCAACAGCCTCTGCTGCTGGAAGTGCAGGCTGTCATGTTTTTCTAGTGCCCCTAAACACTTATGCCTCCAACGCTTCTTAAAGTTTATGTGTGCATGGACACATAGGCCAACATGGAGGGGCGTTTAGAGGCAATAAAAAATAAAAAAAACACGTCAAACGCCCCTAATGCCAATGCTGTAAAAACGTACTGTGTGCATTTACCCCAAGACCCCTTTCACACTGGGTCGTTTGTAGGCGCTGCGGTTCTAAAAATAGTGCCTGTATAGCGCCTGCAACACTCGCCCCCCCCCCCATTCTCCCAAGTGTGAAAACCAAG
>BLSH010472648.1:613993-628122 GCA_018402905.1 Glandirana rugosa
AGATAAATTGTCTATGGTAATTTCACGGACGAGAATTCGAATGGGTAGAGAGGGCGGCGATACTAAGTGGTAACTTCTGGGACGTTTACGGACCTAGTAGGTCCTTATCTCCATGACATGTATGAATGGAGAGGTGAAAAACTCTACCCTTGTTCCTTGTTGATTAACGTTTCCATACATCCGTATCCTGTGTGGGGGACGGTGCGGAGGTGTTCACTTAAAAAAATGGTGATGATAAGGAAATATAACGACTTAAATGTTTCAATCGTTAAACCTTTATCATACTTTCCAATGAGACAAAGTGGAAGCTGAGACTGGCAATGAACCCTCAGCTGAGCAGCTTGCTCCGAGAAGGGAGGGCTGAGCCCAGCCCTGACATTTATATAGTTGTATATAAAATGTACATAGTATCTTTCATATAGTGTTTCTCATTGCTAAACCTTTCATACTATTTCCAAATTGCTAACTTTGTAAATTCAGCAATATAAAGGAATAGTAGTGGTAAAAAAATTCACTTGTGGAGGCGTGGCAGGGGGTGTGTCCTATGCCTACATACCTTTGCAATTAGTTGTTCCTTGTTCCCATCTCAAAAAGTGGAGAGGTAAGTATGTACAGTACCTCTATTCCTGGATGATCCAGGCATTTGCAGGGTCTTCAATGGTGAATCATAGCGGCGGGAGAGATGGGTAAGCTTAAGAGCAGGCACTTTAATGGTATCTGTTAAATAGAGATAGGTGCAGCGCTGCCACCTAATGATAACATAAATCATAACAAGCATAAGTATAAAATGCAATGTGAAATAATACATAAACATACACTATATTGTAAAAGTATGGGGACGCCTGCCTTTACACACACATGAACATTAATGTCATCCCAGTCTTAGTTTGTAGGGTTCAATATTGCGCTGGCCCACCCTTTGCAGCTATAACAGCTTCAACTCTTCTGGGAAGGCTGGCCACAAGGTTTAAGAGAGTGTCTATGGAAATGTTTGACCATTCTTATAGAAACACACTTGTGAGGTCAGGCACTGATGTGGACGAGAAGGCGCGGCTCGCAGTGTTTGCTCTAATTAATCCCAAAGTGTTTCAGGGGCTGTAAACAGGCTAGAATGCATTAAGGTAAAAAAAACATATTGAGGCTTTAGAACCACTTTAAGAGTTTTTGGATCCAGGTACAGTATATAATGTTATATAATCTTTACCTCAATCAAACTTCAAAAAGTCCCCCTGGCAAGCCCTTCTGGGTTGATCACTGGACAATGATAGCTGAATATAGAAACAACTCTGTGAGAGTTGGGCAAGTGGGCATATGTCGTTGATCAGGAAATCACTGTAAACTGCCTATAGTTTGTACGTGACCTTTTGTTTCTAAAAAAAAAATAAAAACTATTGGAAAAGAGAAAAAATGTCTAAAAATTAAATCTGATTTAAAAACAAACAAGAATGCAATATATTATTTTTAATGCCTCTAAATTGGGAGTATTAAGTGGTATATCAGAACGGTGTCTTATGAGTTAAAATTACATCTGGCTCTGCTGTGAACATTCATCACTCTAGCATTTCCATCCTGAGTTTTCGGAGAACCGAGTGACACTTCTAGCCTGTAGTGCCCAGAGAAGATGGGGTACTTGCAGAAGTGATTTATGGAGGTGTTGTTGGTATAGGAAAAGGAGTAGGAATGAACGCTGGAGCTGTGGGATATGTCAGGATGGGAATAAAATTACAGGCCTGGCAAACATATTAATATCATCATTACTTCTGATATTCTTTATATACCAGCAGCATTTGCCAACCTGCACATAGGACATCAAGCTGATGATGAAAAGCAGCTTCAGAATGTTGAGTGGAGGCTCCGTGGTATGTGGTATGTTATAATTTGGCCTGTGGTCCTGGGAGAGGTGAATCATGCTTGTCCTACATTCACTCTCTCTACTTCTTGAAAGTATCTAAACACTAAGTTAAGGACTTTAAGCCCCAGTTCACACTGCCGTGACTTGTCATGCGACAAAGTTGTATGACAAGTCATGTCCCATTACGCGGCAATGGAACCGTTCTAATTGGTGCGACTCAAGTCGCTCCAAGGTTCCTGCACTACTTTGAGGCGACTTGCATTGACTTCTGTTGTCGGCTTCGAAGTCACGCTGTTGTGAACTGGCACTTAGTTAGCAAAAGTCCTAATAAACAATCAACATTTTTTTTTTTTATAAAGTAAACTTTATATTAAGTATAATATTAGTATCGAAACTCTGGAAGCTATGTCTAAAAAGGACAGACAGAGGGCAGAAGACTAGTCACTGGTATTACTTAAGTCTTCCTGCATATGATCTTTCCCTAGTACTTTTCATGCCTTGTTCCATACAGGTCTCTGTCCACTGCGTGTGTGGAGGCAGCCATGGTAGATTGCAGGGCTTTGCTTCCCTATGTTAGAGCCTCCAGCAAGGAGAACAGTGAGCAGCAAAGTAGTAACATCACCACATCTCACTCCTAATCTCCTGAGACCAGCAGTCAGGATCAGCAGTGCTTTAGATCTCACACTGCAGATATACAGGATACCTAGGCACACTCACATACCTGGAAGTGCACTGCTATTTTTTTGAAATGAAGACAAAGAAACATTTTCCAAAATACTGCTTAGGCACAATAAACATTTATTATGTTTCTGTTTAAAATAGCAGTTTGTTGAGTTCAATTCCACTTTAACATTGCATGGCATTTGTCAGGTTAGGTTTCCTGATGATGACAACAGTGCACCATGCACATATCATGTACAGAAATTGATGCTTGCAGTTTCCATCAGAAGCCCATGTACATAACTCCCAACTTATCCTGATTTCGAGGGAAAATCCCTGATTTGGAACAAAAGCCCTCTGTCCCTCTTTCCTCCTCATATGTCCCTCATTTTGGTCTGATCTGTATGGTTGTATATAAAATACACTATTTATCTTTCAAAAAGTGTTTCCCAGTGCTAAAACTTCCATCCAATTTCTAAATTGCTGCATTTGTAAAATTCAAAAGCCAGTAGGAATAGTAGTGGGTTAAAAAAAAAAAAAGAAATTGTGGGTTTAACTAATCTTTTTTTTAGTATAGTTCTCCTATAAGGGGGTGTGGCAGTGGGTGTGTCCTATGCCTACATACTTTTGCTGATAGGTGTCCCTCTATCCATCTCAAAAGTTGGGAGTTATGCATGTGGCAGGGTGACAATGCAGGAGCACAATGGTGATACAGGGACAGAGCATTGTCACTCCCTACAACAGGGAATGCCTGAACAAAGACCACCAGGTATGATTTTAAAGAGCTAATTTTACATTTTTACCCAAAAACAAAAATGTAATATATTGCAGCTTGCCAATCATTAGATGTAGTGGCTGCATTAGATTTATTTTTTCCCTCTGTTTTCACCTGGTGGTCTGGCCAGTAACACACCTCCTGTATTAGCGTGATTTTTGCTTGGAGAAGGAGGAAGTTTTGGTCCATGTATTATCAGGATTAGCATTATTCACCTACATATTTTCAAAGAAAGTTTTTAAAGGACCACAACTATAGTCACATATGTAATAGCTATTATCCCTGTTTTTCTGTGCCATGCAACTATGCTGTGCAGTTACAGAACACCATAACTAAATCTTTGAATTATATTTTTGTTCACCTATGTTAACTATCCTGTGTAAAAAATTGTATGTACTGACCTAATTTCATGCCACTCCAGTCTGGTCATGTGGCCTACCTTTGTCAGCCAGTGCTGCTGCTGGGGAGAGGGGGAAGCGCTGATGATGGATGAGCCATAGTAAGCCTATAGGTGACGTCACCATTCAGGTATTACCAGCCATATTTAAGCACTTTCTCCTCTGCTATAGCCAGTGCTGGCTGTCAAGGGGATCACGTGACAGGACCAGAGCAGCCTACAATTGGTAGTGTGGGAGATTGGCTTGTGTGGATCACCTTTCCTCTGAAGAAGGCAGCTTGTAGGCAAACTTTCTTAAAATCTGGCGGGTTGCCAGTTTTGTTTGGTAAAGGTTGCAGGTCATAAAACAAACAGAAATAGCAAAAACAAAACCTTGCCGTCCCACGCTAAACTAATACAGAACAGGATACCTCTCTATACGATGTCGGGCTTGTCCCTGACACCTTCCAACAAACAAACACAAACCTTTTTCTTTTGCAGTCCTTAGAGCAACCAACAACTCAAGGTTTAGCTCTCTCAGTGTAGGCATACTGAGTCTCTTCCTGGTTATCTCAAGTAGCTGGAGAGTGATTTCAGTGGACCAGAAACTCTGGGCCGGAACCAGCTCTGCCACAGTGGTTGTCAAAACCCGGGTCGGACTCTCACCAATGCACTCCAAGTAAACGTATGCGAGGCGACAAATATCGTCCGTCCACTATTGCACCTCGCATAACGTTACATATCCCCCCCCCCTCTGCTCAAGTCCCTGCAGCTGAGTAACTGCTACACCCATACAGTGGACCCAGGAAAGGGCATCTGCATTGTTTTGCAGCTTTCCTGCCCTATGTTCCACTGTGAATTTGTAGGGCTGTAGGGCCAAAAACCACCTTTTCACTTGACTATTCTTTTGCCTGTTGTCGCACATCCACTTCCGGAGGGCATGGTCTGCATCAAGGAAATATGCTTGATGACGCTCCTATGAGGGGTGACCTCTCCTTCCCACGTTTCTTTGGTGACATCTAACAAACCCCGGGGATGTCTACCATACAAGAGTTCAAATGGGGAGTACCCCGTAGACGTCTGCGGAACCTCTCGTCTGGCAAACATGAGATACTGCAGCAACATATCCCAATCTTTCCCATCTTTTTCCACTACCTTTTTCAACATGCTTTTGAGCGTTTTATTAAACCTCTCCACAAGTCCATCCGTTTGGGGGTGGTAGACCGAGGTACGGAGATGAGAGATTTTATACAACTTGCACAATTTCCTGGTTACATGGGACATAAACGGGGTGCCCTGATCCGTTAAGACCTCTTTAGGGATCCCCACCCGACTAAACACCTGGACCAACTCCTTGGCGATAGTCTTAGCGGAGGTGTTCCGCAAGGGTATGGCTTCAGGATAGTGTGTCTCATAATCTAGTATTACTAGGATGTGCTGGTGTCCCTGGGAAGACTTTACTATGGGTCCCACGAGATCCATGCCAATTCTTTCGAATGGCAGTTCAATTATGGCAGTAGAACTGTCATGAATCTGCAGTAACATTCATGTCTTGTCTTTCTGCTTACCTCTCTGCTTGTGTTCAGCTTAGAGACCGTGCACCCCATCTATCACCTTAACATATTCTCTGGCTCTAATGAGGGTGACATTGCGTAGTTGTTCTGTACAGAAGTCCTCTCTCCGGACCTCTAAATCAGGAACCACATTCTGTTCACTCTCACGGTCAGGGTCATAGACATTTTCTGAGTCATTACCCACCAGCTGGGAGCTATCTTCTGGCTCCTCCGGCTCCCCAGCCATTACAGGAAAAGTAAGAGGGTCGCCTTCTTCCTTGGTCCTGCCACCAGTCTTCCCTTCCATTTGGCAAAAAGGGTCTGGTGAGAGCTCCCGTGCTTCCCTGGCAGGGGGAGCTCTATCCTCCAGACTCTCTGTGCCTTCCCATAACCTCCAAAAATGGGGAAAATCCCTCCCCACCAGGGCTTCATGAAGCAGTGAAGGTACCACCCCCACTGAATGTGTCACACTGCCCCAAGGGGTGTCAATCTCAACCACCGCCGTCTGGTAATTACGAGTGTCCCCATGGATGCAAATGACCCCGACAGTGCTAGGGTGTAACCTTGCAGGATTCACACAATTGCTTACCACACTACCAGAGTCGAGCAGTGCAGTGACTGGTTTCCCATCAATAGAAATCACACACATTTGCTTCTCCATGCGACCTGAACATGATGCTGTACATGCGACCTGTGCAAAAAGGGGAAGGCGTCTATTCACTTATGTATAATCACAATGCATGGGTTCATCATTCAGGGGACAATTGACAGCAATATGGCCCAATGCATGGCATCGGTAGCACTGTATGTGCTCTATACCCAGTCCTCTCAAGGGTCCCCAAGACCTTCCTGGCTTCATTGGCCAGTCTTCGGGTCTAGAGCCAAAAGTCTCATTAGTCATTACAGCAGTCTTATTCATCTTCCCAAAGCCCTTGAGCGTTGGGACAGTCTTACCAGATCCACTGGCGGCCCGTTCACCCCTAGGTACACCGAAGTGGGGAGCAGATGGGTTCAACAAGTCCTCAGCCGCATTGTATCTCTCCACGAGGTCCACCAGTGGGTTGCCATTTTGGGGTCTCCATGGCTGACCCACTTCCTTAAAGTCGCAGGGAGCGCATACCGGTCTGAGGGCCTGGCAAAGTCTCTGGCTGTAACCACTTCTTGGTAACATGGATTAAGTCAAACATTTGGGAGCTGGGTGGCTGGTCCCTGTGGTAGGTCCACTGATGTACCCGTTGAGCTCGGACTGCCATGGTGACACCCAGGTGTGCGAGTATCTCCGTTTTTAGCGACTCAAAGTCCTGGGCCTTATCGGGTTCCAAATCAAAATAGGCCTTTTGGGGCTCAACTGTCAGAAAAGGCGCTAGCAGTCCCGACCATTGTTCTTTTGGCCATCCTTCGCAAAGAGCGACTCGTTCAAAAGTCACGAGGTACGCCTCCGTGTCATCCGCAGGTGTCATCTTCTGCAGGTGGTAAGAGGCACGTACCAATTTTGGTTCCACTAGCCCGGGAGGTGTGGGCCCCTTCTTTAACTCCAGCAGGGCCTCTGCAAACTGTTGGTCCGTCTCCTGTTGTGCTGCGATAGCCTGGTGGCTTTCCTCCCCCTGAGCTGCAGCGGCCTGTGCAACCCGGAGATTGGTTTCCTGCAGAGCCGCCTGCTGTGCAGCAGTGACCTCTGTGACCTGGCGGTTGGTTTCCCGTTGAGCTGCCTGTTGTGCTGCAGTGGCCTTTGTAACCTGTCGGTTGGTTTCCCGCTGAGCTGCATTGGCTTGCAGCAGGGCCTTCAACATTTCCTCCATCCTGGAAAGTTGCCCGTTGAACTCCACCACGTGTGGGAGAGTAGCTTTTGTGGATCACCTTTCCTGGGAAGAAGGCAGCTTGTAGGAAAACTATTACTATTCTGGGGACAACCCAAAATTTGGGATTTTCTTTTACTCTCACAGTATAGAGAGGGTGACTCTCCTTTATGGGGGCACAGACAGCAATAAAAACTGAGAAGCGTTCTATTCCCCCTGCACTCTATCCAAAAGTTAAAAAATAAAGTTTTTCCTTTAGTTATACCTTAATTAGGAACGGGGCATTCATGTAACCACTTCAGCCCCAGAAGGATTTACCCCCTTCCTGACCAGAGCACTTTTTACGATTCGGCACTGCGTCGCTTTAACTGACAATTGCGCGGTCGTGCGATGCTGTACCCAAACAAAATTAACATCCTTTTTTTCCCCACAAATAGAGCTTTCTTTTGGTGGTATTTGTTCACCTCTGCGGTTTTTATTTTTTGCACTATAACCAAAAAAATGCGACAATTTTGCAAATAAAATCTTTTTTACTTTTTGCTATAATACATATCCAAAAAAACTAAATTATTTATCAGTTTAGGCCAAAATGTATTCTTCTACAAATTTTTGGTAAATAAAATCGCAAAAAGCGTTTATTGATTGGTGTGCGCAAAAGTTGTCTACAAACTATGAGAATTGATTTATGGCATTTATATTATTATTTTTTTTTTTTACTGGTAATGGCGGCGATCTGTGATTTTTATCGGGACTGTAATATTGCGGCTGACATATCGGACACTTTTGACACTTTTTTGGGACCAATGACATTTATACAGCGATCAGAGCTAAAAATAGCCACTGATTACTGTGTAAATGTCATTAGCAGGGAAGGGGTTAAACTCTAGGCGGCGATCAAGGGGTTAAATGTGTTCCCTCACTGTGTTCTAACTGTGTGGGGGCTGGGCTGGCAGGGCCATGTCAGATCTAACCAATCCCGAGTACAGGGATCAATAGATCACTGTCATGCCGCCTGACAGAACAGGAAACCGCCGTTTATATCAGCAGTTCCCCGTTCTTCCTCTGTATTAGACATTGAGTCTGCCCGACCCATGGGCACACTCGCACAGTGTGCAGCAGGCACGAGAGTGCACCACCGCAGGCGCGCGCCCGCCCGCAACTGTGGCTGTGCGAATCGCCGTTTATATACCGAGATTTGTGCAACAGAGCCACTTTGCCGCTGTGGCATGGTTCTACAAGAAGCTTATGTTCACACTAATTATATTAGAAGCTTAGCTTTGTGATTGGTATAGAGCAGTGTTTCTCAACCCTTTTCTCAGTCAAGGCACCCTTAAAAAGTTTTGCACAATCTCGAGGCAACCCATTCTAAAATGTAAAAAACAAAACTAATAGATTTACATAATACAGCAACATCCACACACACAGGACACCCAACGTTAGAGGGGATTTATTCTTCTAAAGTAAATTCACCTTTGTACACAGGTGCTGACTAGTATTGCAATGTTCCTCTCCCTCATTCGGCTAATGTGACCCCAGTGCTGATGAAGAAGGGCATACAAGGATGCTGTGCAGGCGCTCGACATCCTCCTTATCAACCAATGACATCATTGGATGTTAGGACTCCAGCAGCTAGATGGTTGCAATGATTCACAATGAAAACCTGTGGCTTTGTGTAACTAAAAGGCAGGCTTCATCCACACACTGGCTTGTACACAATATTAGAGCAATTATTAGGTGTTTTGCAAAGGCACCCCTGAAGAAACCTGAAGGTGCCCCAGGGTACCTGGGCCCCCTGGTTGAAAAAGGCTGGTATAGAGGAAACATCTTTTTCTTTAGATCATATGCGGCTGGGACAGATATTTGGCTAATTCTAACAACAATTATATTTTAATAGGAAGATAGGTGTATTTTTAAAGTGAAATCATTTTTTCAAACACTGTTACTATTTTTCATTTTATACACTGATTTGTATTAAAAAAAATGTGACAAGATTAAAGGGTAAATGTTTGAGCTTTTGGAAGAATATTAAAATTAAGGTGGTATAGGAGGAAAAAACAGTCCCACCACAAAGCTGACTATCTAGTCAATGAATACAACTATAGGACAAACACCACCAGCTGTCATTTTTGTCTATTTTGCCTACAATGGCAGCATACATAGAACAAAATTCTGCCATACGTTTTCCAATTTATGTGCAGTTGTTCACACATTTACATACGGGGCAGTCAATTGTACAGATTCAGCAGCCACAGAGTTTTACCTCCATCCTCTGTGTTCCTTCCACAGTCAGCAGCCTCACACGTGCACCTGATAAGGTAGACCGGATTATCTCCAAGGTCTGGGTGCACCCCCTTTCTAAATCCCGCCCAATCAAACACTGCAAGCCTCGCAGGCTCCGCCTCAGGGATAATTGCTCCACAGTGGCTCACCTGGTGATCATTTCCTGCTCATCAATCCAGCTTATAGCCAGCCCCTTCTGGCTATTTAAACTGCCTGGTTCATTCCTTCCCTGCCTTCGCCTTGGTCAAACATATCTGTAGACTCTCTGCTGTGTTCCTGTTGAAGACTTGCCTGGCTGACATCCCTTCTGGTTCCTGATCCTGTCTGCTGACTCTGACGATGCTGATCACTGGCTTCCTGATTTACTGAATTGTTCTGCCTACCAGCTTTGGCTACCAAACCCTGGCTATGTTTTGACTATGTTTACTTATCTCCACCATTTTTACCATTATATTAAAAGGTGCGATTTTACTGCATTTTCTGTCTCTGTCTGATTCATGGTTCCTGACAGTTACACAGAGATAAACCATCCTGTCAGGGCTCTCAGAAAGCCCACGCAGGGGACATAGAATAAAAAACAGCTCAGTATTTCCATAACCCACCGGCCGAGATTCAAGCCGTTAATGGGCAGGCTGAATGTACCAGGTTGATCGATCAACTTGGGTACAACCAGCTTGCCGGATTCGCTTACGATTATCGCTAGTGGCTGCTATAGCCACTAGCAATAATCACTGTCTTCTCCCGGTGAAAGGAAACGATGGTCCGGCAGGAGGGGTTCCTGCATCAACACTGTCTGTGTTGATTGGGGAATCTAATGAATTTCTTTCCTGGTTGCAAGAAAGAAATTCGCTCTGTGTATGGCTGGCTTAAGGCAAACAAACAGCAATGCATGCTTAACATGATAGTGCCTTTCATTTTAACCACTTCAGCCCCGGAAGGATTTCCAGCTTTAGGACCGGAGCCCTTTTTGCGATTCGGCGCTGCGTCGCTTAAACTGACAATTGCGCGGTCGTGCGACGTTGTACCCAAACTAAATTTGCATCCTTTTTTTCCCACAAACAGAGCTTTCTTTTGGTGGTATTTGATCACCGCTGCGTCATTTCTGATCGCCGCTATAAACAAAAGAAGAGCGACAATTTTGCAAAAAAAACCCAAATTTCTTACTTTTTCCTAAAATACAAATCCAAAAAAAAAAAATAAAAAAACATTTTTTTTCACCGTTTTTGGCCGATTTATATTCTTCCTCATATTTGCGATAAAAAAAATCGCAATCGGCGTTTATTGATTGGTTTGCGCAAAAGTGGTCGCGTTTACGGATGATCAGAATTCATTTTTGGGGTTTTTTAGTTTTTTTTATTTTTTACTAAAAATGGCGGCGATCTGCAATTTTTTGCGGTACTGCGATATTGCAGCGGACATGTCGGAACGTTTTGACACTTTTTTGGGACCATTGGCATTTATACAGCGATCAGTGCTATAAAAATGCACTGATTACTGTGTAAATGCCATTGGCAGTGAAGGGGTTAACCTGCAGGGGGCGCGCTAAGGGTTAACTATGTTCCCTGGGCGTGTTGTAACTGTATGGGGGACTGCCTATCTGGGGAAGGGAAGCGATCACAGCCTTCACGTAATGGAAGGCTGTGATCACAGCCCTTCCCCCTCACACAGAGCGGAGGTCCGTGTTTACATACACGGACCTCCGCTCATTCGCTCCGGGGGGGGCATCGTGGGTGGCCGGTGGCAATCGAAGCCGCCACACCCGCTCCCTGGCCCACCCTGGACATAGTGAGCGCGCGGGCACGCCTCCGGCGGCGCGCGCGTGCTCACTATACACGTTCCCGCAGCCGCCGTCGTATGACGGCGATTTGCGGGAACGAGCCACTTTGCCGCCGTCAGATGCCAATCGGCGGTCGGCAAGTGGTTAAATGGAACCCCATGTCTCTGGCAGCCCAGTCCACCTTCTTCCATTGTTTTGTGGGTCCAGTTCTGATGCTCACATGCCCATTGCAGGCAATTTTGACTGTGGACATGGCTCAGCAAAGGGAAAACTAACCGGTTCGTGGCAACACAGCCACATACAAAATAAACTGTGATGCCCATCTTTTCTGCTTTCAACAAAACAACTTCAGGGACAACATGTTCACTTGCTGCCCAATATAGCCCTCTGACTTTCAGATGGCATTGTAATGAGATAATCAATGTGTTTCACTTAACCTGTCAGTGGTCATAAAGTTATGGCTGATTGGTGTACATTTCTAATGCTTGTATTTTCAGGTTATGTGAATAATTGTAAGAGAAAAATTATCTATAAAATGTAACAAAAATCTAAATGCAAAGTCAATATTTAAGTAGGCCACCATATGTAGTGTAAGCAGCTTGTATTACTCTGTGTACAGTAGTTCACATTTAACTTGTCATATTATTCCACCTGAAGCTGCAACGCACCCCAGGTCAGCCCTGCTATGTGTGAACAGCTGGTGTCATGAATCTGTGAGATGGATAGTCTGGCGTCTCCATCTCCTGCAAGTGGATAGGGGGTCAGTCTGACGTGTGCAGCCTGTATGGACTTAGCATAGCATTAGCATGATGCCAACTCCAATTACTTTGTTAGATACAATTTACACCTAAATAAGCTTCTTTGGCTATGATATCATCAAGTCTGGATTGTCAAAAGAAGCCTCCGCTAAAATAATTAGAGACCATGAGATAGAAGCATAACTTCACACCTGAACTGGGCACCAGGGTCACACAACTGTAGCTTTAACAACAGCTGTGAAAGGCAGCAGAGGTGATGAGTCCAATCCTTGTCGGTGAACGGACATTTTTTTCAACACAGGAAGCAATTCTGTGTGTTGAGTGGCAAAATCTTTTACTTTATCATCAGAAAGCCAAGCCAAATGCAGGAAACTATAAAAGACACAAAGATTAGTGCAAGTCATAACTCAAGGCAAGTAGGGGTAATGTATCCAAGGGATGGAGGAGGATTTCAAGTAAAAGAAGAGCAATCAGCACAAGAGATTTATTGGCTGTAAGTTTCTGTATGTCCCTTGTGCTGAATTTTTCAGATTTTTATTTAAATATAAGCTATACTTAAGCCAGTGGTTCTCAACTCCGGTCCTTGGGACCCACTAACAGGCCAGGTTTGCAGGATAACTGAAATACATCACAGGTGATATAATTTGCTGCTCAGTGATTGCAGTATTCTAGTCTGCATCTCCTCAAGGTAATACTTAAAATCTGGCCTGTTGGTGGGTCCCGAGGACAGGAGTTGAGAACCACTGACTTAAGCAAAGGACACATGCCTGGATGGGGCCTACTCACCCTGAACGTGTCGGTACCTTTCTCATGGAGCACACTCAGTAATGCCCGGGACCAGGGGGAGATTCTTTATATGAAGAATCTAACATTGAGGCAGTTCCCAGAATTAGAGATGAGCCTTCACCGTGTGCAGTAAAGTACAGAGTTCCTCTGAAAAGCCACTTGTTCCATGTCACTGCACACTGTAACTTGTATGTTTGCTGAGCTAAGCTTTGACGTGCTAAGCCTGCACCCACTCCACCAGTCCAGCAAATCTATGTTATCTCACTCCCAGTAACAGAATGGGGTCCCACCATTCACCTAGCGCTGACCCCATGTGTGCACTCATTAACTCATCACTTCCTGTACCTCGTAACCAGGCTATAGACACGGGCTTGGATCCAGTTGCTATTGGATACCGACCGTTAAGGAGGAAGCCAGACAATGACCCCCTTGCTACCAGGGGACCTGTCACCTCACCAGCTACAACTCGTAAGGATTGGTTGCTTGTAACTTGTTCCCTTACTTGGTTATGCATAGCAACTACACTCCTACACTACTGGGCCAGGGTGGCAATTACCCCCCAGGCCACCCTAACTTACATTCAAAATGGCCGACAGCTGCTTCCCGCTCACACTTTTTTCTTCTTGTGGAGGAAGGAAGCAGGGGCCAGGGGCGCAGCCACCTACTAACTGCAGGCAAAGGGGGGGGGGGGGGTGGCACCCAGGGCCGGCTGTGCTGATGGGCACTGGCGAGCCTGCATGATAGGCACTGATCAGATTGCATTTGATAGGCACTGGTGAGGCTGCATTGATGGGTACTGATGAGGCTAAGCTGATAGGCACTGGTGAAGCTGCATTGGTGGGCACTGATGACCTGCATTGATGCATTATTTTTGTTAAACCTCCTTTGTTGCTATTAACATTAAATTATGTTACCACATTGTATCATATTTGTCTTGCTTTATAACATCAATATCCATTCTAAAATCAGGTGGGCATGGATGGTGAGCTGATTCGGTGGTTCAATGGGCCACTTGACTGGACTTGCCCCCCAGGCCTAAGGCTGCCAGTCCCTCCCCTGCCCCGTAGTGCTTTACAGACCCTGGTTCTTTAGATACACCAGAATCAACATGCACCCATTTGAATAACTTCAGGCCAGGCTCAGAGCAGTTAATGTAACTTTACTGAACAAGTGTGGCAGAACAGTTCAATATGAACAAAGTCCTTCCCCTAAGGTGCTTTTCACACGGGCAGAGCGATCGCATCCGCCTGTCAGTGTTTTAGGTAGATCCAATCGGGTCATCCTTTGCCCTCTATGGAGCAGCGGATGTCAACAGATATGTGATAAAAATGAATAAAGTGCTGCGCTATGAAAAATCAAGTGAACAAAGAATACGACAAATACCAAAATAATGATATATATGTGTGACATATATAAAAAGCAATTGTGAAAAAAAATAGCAATTGTGAAAAAAATAGAAAATAGTGATAATGAAGTCCAAAAAAATGTTTTTTTTTTTTTTTTTTTTTTTTTTTTT
>BLSH010472648.1:640508-656231 GCA_018402905.1 Glandirana rugosa
CATAAACCATCATCTCCTTGATGACGTATATTGTAATTGACGTTCGTAGATTTGAGTCGGGGGAGTTCAGAGGGGTAAATTTTAGGTGGTAAAAATAAGGATGGGGGGGGGGCAAGTTTAGGAGGTGAAGATCAGGGGGCTGAGTTTAGATGCTTACAGTTAATGTTATATGCAGTAGTTCCTCTACTACCAAATACTTTGATTGGTTTATTTAACAGGAAGGGGATCCCTTCTGTTCACAGAGACCCTGTTCTGGGTGGTGGCACTGCCAACTTTATTATCAAACCCACTCAACCACTTAGCAAAGGTTTTTGTCCTCTTAGGTTGAGTACAATATTCTGTTTGGGGAGGGTCATTCTTCACACCCCCCTCTTTCCCCACAATAGGGCTACACAGTTCACCACCAACTCATCGCCAAACCAAAACAAAATCCAAAAGAGAAGAAAAGCCCCAGCTCACGAAGCTGAGGTAAAAAGGAGGCTATGTTATCAGACCCATGTGGTTTCGGTATTTTTATTTAAAAAATACATATTACAATATACATGATAATAATCCCCTAACACGCATTTCTCCCTGCAATGATTACAATTTGACATTACCAAAATCACACCCATTGCAATGTCTGGACAATAACTCACCCCATCCTATATAATGCCCCCTAGAGAAGCAAAGCGAAGTAGAATTGCAGAACTGAAGATCCTAATAAGTGACAATAGGGGGCAATGTGATGTCACATAAATCTCTATGTCAAAAGTACCTGGCTATTTAGTAGATCTCACAGAATATATTGCCCCAAGATAGATTCACCAGGTGGAACCTTCATGCCCACATTAAAAAGTATATGCAAACTATAAAACAACCTGTTCAGGTTAAAAAAGGAATGCATGGTAAAGTGTGTGGCGCGGCGGCCATCTTTGTGGTGGGGAACGCTGGTAGTTACCATAGTCTATACCAGATGCTCGTTTTCACTGGCTCAGTATGAGGCTGGATTCACACCATTGCGGTGCGAATTCCAGCCTGTCTGCTGCCGGGAAGGGGCGGAGCCACCGCTCGGCGGCTCCTGTCCGTTCCCACAGCGCAGCAGAAATGGGGGAGGAGCCGCGAGCAGGGGAAAATATCCCCGTTCAGTGCGGAGTGCATCCCCGTGTTAGATGCGCTCCCACTGGACTCAATGGGCTGGGAATTCGCACCGCATTGCACAAAAAACGTGTGCGTTTTTTGTGCAATGCGGAGTGCGAATGCACCGCACATATGTGAACTGGACACATTGAAAACAATGTGTTTTCAAGTGTCCTGCGAATTGGATGCGGTTTAAGCCGCATCCAGTTAGCATAGGTGTGAACCCAGCCTGAGTGTTCTACATTTTTACTAAATAAATTGTCTTGATTTGCTGCACCATAAGTGTATTCCCTTGCATTTCATGTTTCCATACTGAAGAGAAAGTGACCTGTGGTGCCCACTGAGTGGAACCTAGAGACTCCAATCATGCCCATTTGCTGTGACTTACCTGTTTATCTTCGGTTTGGCTCCAAGCTGGTTTATAATCCGAAAGGCCTGTTTGACCCGTCATTACGGTCCTCTGAATTCGGTAAGAGGCAGTATGTTTGGGTGATGGTGATGGGTCTTCCACCTTGTCAGCAAGAGGTAGAGAAACAGCAGTACTCTGATCTTTGCAGTGATTAGCTGTGCAGGATCCGTTTTTAATAGGAAAGCAGAGGGGCTGGCAGGATCACCAGGGATTTCATGTAAAGGAAGCAATGCAAAGAGAACAGCATACTTTCTCATATAAGTATATGATACAACAGACATATCAGGAATATGAAATGTTGGGGTACAGGCCTGTACTGGCCATCAGGACTACCGGGAGTTTCCCGGTGGGCCGATGGCTCAGTGGGCCAGTTTTTATGCAGAGTTCGGCCGGTGGCAGCGGGAGCGTGGCAACAAACAGCGGACGGGGATTCAGGGAAGGTGGCCAGCGAGGAGGGCAGTTAGATGTGAGAGTGAGCTCCACCTCTCCCCCTTCCTGACCACTGAAGAGGAGCGGGCGCAGCCACCCCGGTGCTCCCAGTGCCTCCATTCCCCCACCCACCTCCTCTCTGCTCCAAGAAGAGTGCGGCCCGGGCCGGAGGAAGAGGACAGGCCGAGGCGAAGGCTGACAAGGAGCCGCAGGAAGGAGGAGAGCAGCTAGAGAAGCTCCGGATCAGGAGGAGACTCGGCGCTGGCCGTCAGGTACCCAACATCACATACAGTTAGTTGCTCGCACACAGAGCCGGGGGGGCAGTGCTATGTGGTCCCTCTCAGCCCCCTCTCCCACTGTCTCTCAGCCCCCCTCTGTCTCTCAGCCCCCTCCTCTGTCTCTCAGCACCCCCCTCTGTCTCTCAGCCCCCCTCTGTCTCTCAGCCCCCCCCCTATGTCTCTCAGCCCCCCCATCTTTCATCCCCCCCTGCCTCTCAGCCCCCCTCTGTCTCTCAGTCCCCCCTCTGTCTCTCAGCCCCCCCCCCCCGTCTCTCAGCTCCCCCTGTCTCAGCCCCCCCTGTCTCTCAGCCCCCTGTCTGTCAACCCCCTCTCTCTCTTACACTCACCCCTCTCTCTCTTATACTCACCCCTCTCTCTTACACTCACCCCCTCTCTCTTACACCCACCCCCTCTCTCTTACACTCACCCCATCTCTCTTAGGCTCCTTTCACACGATCGTACTGCTCGGATCCGCCTGTTGGTTTTTCAGGCGGATCCGAGCGGGCCACCCATAGACCTCTATGGGCAGGCAGATGTCAGAGGAGATGTGTATGCTGACACCAGTCTGCCATCCTATCCATCAAGATCCGCTACAATAGACGTATGGGTGATACATTCACAATCCATCCAGCGGATCAGATTGGATGAGATCTGATGAAAACAGACAGGCAGATCCATTTTCATCCGATCTGCCCATAGAAGACATCAGGGAGTAGACAGGTCCATCCCTGCACATTGTGCAGAGATGGAGCTGTCATCTGCCAACTTAGCGGAGATCATCTGAGAGATCTCTCGCTGAGCTGGCGGACCCCGCTGAGCGGATCCGCTCACTGTGAAAGGGGCCTAATACTAACCCCCCCTCACACTTCCACCTCTCTCCCTCTCACCATCTCATGATATACAATAATGGATGTGGGGGCCTTTTGATGGGCGTGATTTTTTTGGGGGGGGTGGGGGGCAGCATTTTATTCAATTAAAGTGGGCCGGTCTGGATGAAGTCCAGGGCCAAATTTTTGTCCCAGTCCAGCCCTGTTGGAGTAACAAACATCTTTGCCCCGAGTCTCTCACACTCAGGTAGCAACAACATTTCCCAAATATTTTAAGGGACACTTTTTGGCAGAATGGCAGTGTAGCCGGAGCAGTATGGTAATTAGGGGGGTCATCCATTTTTGTGGGCGTGTCTGGCATTGTAAACAAGTTAGCGGTGAGCGAAGCGCTCCATGGTGAAACATTGGCATGGTTTAAAGTACACTAAATAGTGGGCGTGGCTTAAAGGGGTGTGGTTAAATAGAGTGTTTACATCTGCTGGTCCATAGGGATACATGGACCTTCCCATCAGGGCCTTAGTGGGGGTATCAGCAAGGCGTGACTGTGAAAAATTGTTTTTAAGCCTGCACTGTCCAATTTCTCACAGTCAGGACAGTGCTACATGAAAACAGGAGATACCATCTTTGTCAGCTGATAGCATTTTTTTTACTTCTATCTAAAAGTCTAAAAGATAGACGTAAAATAGTGTTGTTAGCTGACATGTAGCACTGCCCTGACTGTATTTGGCCAGTGCAGTTTTAAACCCAATTTCTCACAGTCTAGTGACTGCTGGATAACAAAAAAAAACATTACCTTTAAAAGTCTCATCAGTGCCCATTGGTGCAGTCTCATAGTGCCCATCGATGCAGTCTCATAGTGCCCATCGGTGTAGTCTCATCATTGCCCATCAGTGCGGTCTCATCAGTGCCCATCAGTGGGGTTTCATCATTGCTAATCGATGCAGTCTCATCAGTGCCCATCGGTGCAGCCTCACCGGTGCAGTCTCTTCAGTGCTGTCTCATCAGTGCAGTAAGAGCAGTTTTATGAGTGCCGTCTCATCAGAGCAGTCTCATCGGTGCCGTATCATCAGAGCCGTCTCATCAGAGCAGTCTCATTGGTGCCATATCATCAGTGCCGTCTCATCAGAGCAGTCTCACCAGTGCTGTATCATCAGAGCAGTCTCACCAGTGCTGTATCATCAGAGCAGTCTCATCAGTGCCGTTTCATCAGATCAGTCTCATTAAAGCAGTCAGAGCAGAATCACAGTGCAGTTTCATCACAGAGTAGTCAGAGCAGTCTCATCACAGAGCAGTCTCATCACAGAGCAGTCAGAGCAGTTTTATCACAGAGCAGTCTCATCACAGAGCAGTCAGAGCAGTTTTATCACAGAGCAGTCTCATCACAGAGCAGTCTCATCACAGAGCAGCCAGAGCAGTCTCATCACAGAGCAGTCAGAGCAGTCTCATCACAGAGCAGTCTCATCACAGAGCAGCCAGATCAGTCTCATCACAGAGCAGTCTCATCACAGAGCAGCCAGAGCAGTCTCATCACAGAGCAGTCAGAGCAGTCTCATCACAGAGCAGCCAGAGCAGTCTCATCACAGAGCAGTCAGAGCAGTCTCATCGCAGAGCAGTCTCATCACAGAGCAGGCAGCAGTCTCATCACAGAGCAGTCAGAGCAGTCTCATCGCAGAGCAGTCTCATCACAGAGCAGGCAGCAGTCTAATCACAGTACAGTCTATGACTGTCACTAAAGCAGGCCTCTACTCCAGCCTTCAGTACCCAGCAGAGATCTTCAGCACATGTGCCTATACACTCACGAACAAACACAATTAAATTAAGAAGGTGGAGGACTTCCTAATTGCACTGCATTCGCGCAGATTTGCTGCAGGGCTCTGCCAGTTCCCGGAGGACAAGCAGAGTACTTTTTCAGACCATCAAAGATGGAGGTGCTAGTAGTGGGGGCCCGGGGACAGCAGTGATCAAATAAATATATTTGCAAATTAATCAATCCAGTGCCTAGCTCATTTTTTGAGGCCCTTAAATGCCAGGATAGTACAAATACCCCCCAAATGACCCCTTTTTGGAAAGTACACAGGTCAAGGTATTTAGTAAGAGGCATGGCAAGTTTATTGTCATTTTTTGTTGAAATTTTTTGGAAAATGAAGAAATTAAATAAAATTAGTTTTTTTTTCCACTATAAATTATTTTTTTTCACATACTGTCACCAGTGTAGTATAGCGTCATCATGTGACTGGTGTGGTAGTGATCAGGGATATTAACCGGTGACAGTATGTAAAAATAAATAGTTAACATTTTGAACATTTTTTTTTCCTTTTTTTTTTACATTTTCTTACATACTCTCGTCAGAGTAGTTAAGTGTTTCACCATAGTGGCATTGTACTACTCTGGCTGGTGATCAGGGATTTTTTTTACACTGTGATTGCTTGTTACAGTGATGATCACTTGAACTGTCATGAATGACTTTCATCCATGACTCATTGGAGGTTATTTACTAAAGTCAAATCCACTTTGCACTACCAGTGCACTGCAAGTGCACTTGTAAGTGCAGTCGCTGTAAATCTGAGGGGAAGATCTGAAATAAGGGGAAGCTCTGCTGATTTTATCATCCAATTATGTATAAGCAAAAATGCTGTTTTTTATTATCCTTACATACCCCCCTTGGATTTACAGCAACTGCACTTCCAAGTGCACTTGCAGTGCACTTGTAGTGCAAAGTGGATTTGCTTTAGTAAATAAATGCCCCTGTTTACTATTGTGCTGCTGTGATTGGCCACAGCTGTCACATGGTACAGGGTGCTATGATTGGCCCAGGTACCATGTGATCACTGGTGACCAATCACAGATCACACAGTAGTAAACAATGATGGACTCCATTCATGACTGTTGTTTACTAGGTTGGTCCTTGATTTGAGTACCCCACCCCTACATACATGCATGTACAATCGTAAATACTGTACACACGTCAAGGGCACCTATAAACAACAATTTGATTACTATTCATATATACAATTTATATTATCACATATGCCAGAGTGATATCAATAACTCTAGACCAATTATTCAGCGTTAACTCTAAACTGATGACCTGTAAGGGCTTTTAAAGCATTGTCTATGGAAAATATAGGGTACTTAAGCTTATATTATGTTAATTATGGTCTCATTGGTTAGACACCAG
Organism: Glandirana rugosa; assembly: GCA_018402905.1. Lineage (NCBI taxonomy): Eukaryota > Metazoa > Chordata > Amphibia > Anura > Ranidae > Glandirana > Glandirana rugosa. Next base: position 646,749 of record BLSH010472648.1, read on the forward strand.
CCAGTATGTTTTCTCTTCTGTATTTGATACAATTATCTACAGTATATTATGTTGCTGGCTACTTATGATATTGTGTATTAAATGCTTTCAGTGTGATAGGGGTGACATACAGGGTTTCTAATGTTTTTATCCTTTTACCATACAATAAACACATAGCTTCCAACTGTCCCTGATTTCGAGGGACTGTCCCTGATTTGGAACAACGTCCCCCCTGTCCCTCTTTCCTCCTCATTTGTCCCTCATTGTGGTCTGATGCATATTCCTATATATAGAATGCACTATTTATCTATCAAAAAGTATTTTACTATGCTAAACCTTTCATCCAATTTCTAAATTGCTGCATTTGTACATTTAAAAAGCCAATATAAAGGAATAGAAGTGGTAAAAAAAAAACACTTGTGGGTTTAACTAAACTTTTTTTGTACAATTCTCCTTTAAGGGGGCGTGGCAGGGGGTGTGTCCTATGCCTACATACTTTTGCTAATAAGTGTTCCTCATTCCCATCTCAGAAAGTTGGGAGGTATGTAAGCATACTTGTTTTTATTTATTTTTTTGTATGATGTTTCTTCCCTGTAATGTGTTAGCGCCTTGAAAGTGCATCATTTGCTTCATTATTTGGATGCAGAATACTGAAGTTTGTCGCCATTTCATGGGCACACACAATTTTAATATATTTGGGTAATTTATTGCTTGAGTGCTCTAAAATTAAAGTGGTTCTAAAGTGCCCATCCCTCCATGCTCATGCGCAGAAGTTAATGCACATGTAAGTCGCAACCCCAAATGTAAACGGTGTTCAGATCACACATGTGAGGTATCACTGCAATTGTTTGAGGGAGAGCAATAATTGTAGCACAAGACCTCCTCTGTAATTCTAAACTGGTAACCTGTAGAAATGTTTAAAATGTCGCCTATGGAGATTTTTAGGTAGCGTAGTTTGTTGCCATTCCACGAGTGTGTGCAATTCGGCTTAAGATCATCTTTCATGTTATACAAAAAATTGGGCTAACTTTACTGTTTTTTTTTTTTTTTTTTAATTCATGAAATTGTATTTCAGGACTTACTTTCTGTTGTGTTTGTTTTAACCTGCAAACCTATTTTTTAAATAAACCTGGCAAGCCACCAGATTTGAAAGAAAGTTGCCTGCACGCTGACTATTTTCCTCAGGAAAGATGATCCCCACAAGCTAATCTCCCAGTGGACATATAATGTTTGGGGGGGGGGGGGGGTTAAGTAATTTTCTAGCAAAAAATACAGATTTTAACTTGTAAGCAACAAATGTCCAAAAAAGGCTTAGGCATGTAGGGGTTTTAAAGTGGGAATAAACTCCCTTCATTGATCTTTACCTATAGGTAAGCCTATAGTAAAGCTTACCTATAGGTACTATAAATATCTCCTAAACGTGCACCTTTTAGGAGATATTTACTTGTGAAAATGCCGGTGATGTCCAGTGGCGGCTGGTGTTTTTTTTTGGGGGGGGGGGTGGTGGTTGGCAAACAATCCAGCCGTGACGCTCCTTCAGAGCCCTGAGCCGTGAACAGCGACTCCCACATGCATGCGCAGGAGTGATGTCATCGCTGGTCATCCAATCAAAGGACCAACCCTGAAGGAAGACCGGTTGAAGACGGAAGCCCTGTCAGTGGTGACAGCTTGCTGCTGGAGGGTCTAGTTTTCAGGTAAGTTTCACATAATGTGCTAGTATGTGATGCATATCATAAATTTTCCGTGCAGGGTTTTTTATTTAAAAGGCTGCGGCTTACTACCTGCAAGCAACTCCTCCACCCCCACTTGTACATACCTGAACCTGATCTCGATGCAGTGATGTGCATGAGAGCAGAGGCTCTATCCGCACTCTCTTTCCTCATTGGCTCAGACACAGCACTGGCTCCTGCTGCTGTCAATCACAGCCAGAGAGGAGGCAGCATGGGGTGGGGGCGAGCCACGCTCTGTTTGTGTTATGGACACACAGAGCGGGTTAGGGGGCAAACACGCACGAGCAGGGCCATCTCAATAGCATCATGGGCCCCTGAGCAAAGTAATGCAGTGGGATCCTTACCAGCCTACCCCAATTTACGCACCTACTCTCAAGAGTTAAAGTATAAATAGTTGATAGAATTAAACATATGTTTATTAGTACTTTCAATAAAATCTATTTTAAACAATAAGAAAACATGCACAAAGGGCACAGTACAGGGGGGTCAGGAGGGCACAGTACTGTGATCAGGAAGGTACAGTACAGGTTTCCGAGGCGCTGCGCGGGACATGACCGTTCTGGGATAGCTTTGTAAAAAGTGCGACTGTCCTGGAAAATCCAGGACAGTTGGCATATATGATGTAATGCATGATTAACATGGTGCCCCCATGCACCTGCGGCCCCTGGGAAGCTCCCAGGGGTACCCATGCATTAAAACAGCCCTGCGCACGAGTTCCCTATAGCCCTCTTACTAAATGCCTTGGACTGTCTACTTTCCAAAAAGGGGTCATTTGGAGGATATTTGTACTGTTCTAGCATTTTTGGGCTTCAAGAAATTAGATCGGCCGTCAGTAAATCAGGATTGATCAATTTTCAGATATATATCCCATAGTTTGTGGACTCTATAACTTTCCTACAGACTAAATAATATACACTGATTTGGGTTATTTTCACCAAAGAAATGGAGCAGAATACATTTTGGCTTAAATTTATGAAAAACAATTATTTATTTGCAAAATTTTATAACAGAAATGAAGAAAAACACATTTATTTTCAACATTTTCAGTCTTTTTTTGTGTATTTAGTGTAGCGGTACCCCCCGTAGGGGCTGCTGAGTATTGTGGTCCACCTGTCACCCTGCCCAGCCCAGAATTCACCTCTCAGACAGTCCAAGACAATGAACAGTCCATAGCTTTGTTTTTGTATTTTATTGAGGGGAATTTAACTTGGATGGGGAATAGGAAATATGGGATTCCCAGTAGAATTAGAACAGTCTTAATGGGACAACTTATATACACTCCAGTATGTACACTCTTCTATTCCTCCAGCACACTACTTGCTTCACTCCCCAGGCACAGCTAGCATTTAAAAGTTGAGGCATAGCACTGCCTTCACTAGACCCTGGCAATTGCCTTTTGCAGGCAGGAACTGCAGGCCCCTATGGTGTAGCCAAAAAGAGAAACAGTTCCTTTGCTAGCTCTCCTGACTTGGTGGACTACTGATCCTAGTCAGCCCTCTTCAGGCACCACCAACCCTCCCGCCTGGAGCTGCCCAACTCCACTGCCCATGATATTGCAGCTCACACTACTGGCTCTGCACCCATCCCAGACTGCATGCTCCCAGACCTCTCTTGACTGCACATGTCACTCACCAGCCCTCCTGGCTGTGGCTGGTGGTTCCCTCCTGAAAACTTGTCTGGCCGCGCTAGCTCCTGCTGTCCTCTCTTGCTCCTCTTGTGCCTCCTGTCTGAATTCTTCATGCTTTCCTGAAAGGGTCTGTCCTGCACCTGCGCCCTGGGCCCAAGGTCAACCCACAGACTGGGGAGCTCCCTCAAAGGCCCAGACAGCCTAGTATTCCATCTCCAGTTCTTCCAGCCAAACTCTCCTCCCCAGCTGAGCTGACCCTAGGAATTTAAGGAGGCCTGCCCCCTACGAATCCAAGTTGGGGATTGGTCATGGCTCCTCAGAATACCCCAGGCAGCTCCACCTCTCTTCCCCTCCTCTTCTTCCAGTACCTTCTAGAAGCAAGAGGGAGGTAACCGAGGAATGACACCACCTGTGAGTCACCAGCTGCTACCCAGAGTCACTCCCAGCCCACACAGATCAAAACAAACAGGTTACACATACAGTAGTTGCTGACTTTTAACATAAGGACACTTACCTGTCCTGGAGTCCGGCGATGTCGGCACCACCACCGATCTTCGGGTCTGGTGCAGCCGCCACCATTGAGGTTAAGGGAACCTTGCAGTGGAGCCCTTCGGCTTCACGCCGGGAGCCCTAGCGCGCGAGCCGCCCCTGCGCTTTCTCATTGGCCTGGCAGCGGAGGAGGAGGGAGCCGGGCTGATGATGTCAGCAGTTGTGGTCCGAGCTATCGAATGTGGGGGAAAAGGACACCTGTCAAATACAGGTATCCTCTTCCCCCTTCCCCCCAAAAGGTGCCAAATGTGATACCTGAGCGGGGGAGGAATCCGATGAGCAGAAGTTCCACTTTTGGGTGGAACTCCGCTTTAATGTATTCCTTGCTATAAAAATGTTTAGGTGTCAGCATCCCCCCTCACTCCTCCTTTTTACTTACCTGAGCTCTTATTTAATTCAGCGCTGTGCACGTCTGCAGCTCTTCTGTTCCCTCACTTCCGGGTCACACTGGCTTTGCTGGGACCCCGGGATCCATTGGCTCACAGTGCTGTCAATCAAAGCCAGTGACAAGGGAGCAGGACTGAGTCCTGCTGTCTGTGGCATTGGGCACAGCAGTGGGGCTCAGGTTTGATCATGCACGAGTGCCCCCATGAGAATCCGCTTCCCATGGGGGCACTGGTTAGAGGAGAGGGGCCAGAAGCGCCAGCAGGGGACCTGAAAAGAGGTTTGCGGCGGCAATTCCATTGCACAGAGCAGGTAAGTATAGACATGTTTATTATTTTTTTTATTTAATTTTACCTTTACAATCACTTTAAATGCCACCAAAGCTCTATTTGTGTGAACAAAATGATAAAAAGTTCATATGGGTACAGCGTTGTATGACCGCGCAATTGTCATTGAAAGTGTGACAGCGCTGAAAGCTGAAAATTGGCCTGGGTGGGAAGGGGATGAAAGTTACCGGCATTGAAGCAGTTAAATGATTCTTTAACCACTTGCCGACCGCCGATCGGCATCTGACGGCGACAAGGTGGCTCTGTAGCGCAAATCGCTGTCATATGACGGCGGCTGCGAGATCGCGCCCAGTGAGCGCGTGCGCGCCGCCGGAGGCATGCTCACTGTGTCCGGGGAGGGCCAGGGAGCGGGTGCGGCGGATTCGATTTCCGCCGGCCACCCGCGATGCCCCCCCCCCCCCCCGGAGTGAAAGAACGGAGGTCCGTGTAAGTAAACACGGACCTCTGTTCTGTGAAGGACTGTGATCACAGCCTTCCTCTATATGGAAGCTGTGATCACTCCTAACTGTGTGTGGGCAGCCCACATACAGTTAGAACACGCCCAGGGAACACAGTTAACCCTTAGAGCGCCCCCTGCAGGTTAACCCCTTCACTGCCAATGGCATTTACACAGTAATCAGTGCATTTTTATAGCACTGATCGCTGTATAAATGCCAATGGTCCCAAAAAAGTGTCAAAATGGTCCGACATGTCCGCTGAAATATCGCAGTACCGCTAAAAATCGCAGATCGCCGCCACTACTAGTAAAAAAAAAATAAATAAAATAAAAACCCCAGAAATTAATTCTCATCATCCGTAAACGCGACCACTTTTGCGCAAACCAATCAATAAACACCGATTGCGATTTTTTTTTATCGCAAATATGAGGAAGAATATAAATCGGCCAAAACTGTTGAAAAAAAATGTTTTTTTATATTTTTTTTTTGGATTTGTATTTTAGCAAAAAGTAAGAAATTTGTGGGTTTTTTTTGCAAAATTGTCGCTCTTCTTTTGTTTATAGCGGCGATCAGAAATGACGCAGAGGTGATCAAATACCACCAAAAGAAAGCTCTATTTGTGGGAAAAAAAGGACACAAATTTCGTTTGGATGCAACGTCGCACGACCGCGCAATTGTCAGTTAAATCGACGGAGTGCCGAATCGCAAAAAGGGCTCCGGTCCTAAAGTGTGAAATCCTTCCGGTCCTTAAGTGGTTAATTATGGAAAAACAAAAACACAAAAGCAGCACTTGCAGCAAAATGATTACTCTAAGCACATTGCACAAAGGAACCCACTGAGCAAAACATTTTCTGTTCTGGATGTTTAGTGATGGAGACACCCCTGCAGGAAGTGGGGGTCACCTTAGGAAAGAAGTTGAAACCTCACAAACTTTATTCGGATTCAACCACCAGCACTAACACTCCCCCTGGTGATTCCAGGACAGGGAGTTTCCACCACTCCCTGCTGCTTATTAGTATTGGATGCAAACGACAACCAGACTTCTCTAATCTCTACATGTGCGTTCCAAGTCATCACTGGCACGCTGCCCTCACCTAATATGGCCGACAGGCATTTCAAAATAAACACCTTCCTGCTCTCGAATCCTTATTGGCCGAGATTTTGACAGATTTCACGAACTAGCCAATAAACCACAGAAGGGGGTGTGTCATACACGTTCTGGATCACACACTCTGGGTCAGGGAGCGCTCTGAGCTGATTGGCCTCATCTAGTGCTTGTTTTCGGTTGGTCTACGCCTGCAAACCGAGGGCTGCGATTGGCCGAGAGGCACAGCCAGCTCACACAGCTTCTGGAGTGCGGAAGAAAGATCTGGAAGGTTCTGGAGGTGGAGCTGAGTGTATAGAAGAGACGGGCTGAGGCTGGGCTGGAGTATAGAGGTGACTACGATCGGTGGACGCAGGTATGAGGCGTACTGGGGAGGCAACATGACTGGGTCCAAGCCCAACACAGGCCTTTGTTATTATTATTAATAGGGGGCTGTATATGTGACACATGGGGGGGGGGGTATGGAAATATGGGGCCTAGAGGAGGGATCCCCTCATCACAACATACAAGTAGCTGGATATATTCTCTCTATATATAAATGTATTTTTATGTGGTAGTGTGTGTGTGTATATATATATGTTATGTTTATTACTATATGTATGTATGTTTATTATTATATTATAATATATATATATATATATATATATATATATATATATGTATATGTGTGTGTGTGTGTGTGTATGTATATCGCACATCGACAGGCATAAATGAGTAGGTCCCCATTTTGCTGCCATGACAGCCCTGACCCGCTGTGGCATGGACTCCACTAGACCTCTGATGGCATGATGTGCCACCTGGTACCAAGCCGCCCCTGGCAGAGCCTTCATGTCTTGCGAGTTATAAGGTGAGGCCTCCATGGATCGGACTTCTTTTACTGGCAAATCCTACTGAGACCTGAAGAATTTGGACAAGAATCTGAGTCAACACCTCAGACTCATTGTTGTGTTCCTCAAATCATGTTTTCAGTGTGGCAGGGTGCATTATTCTGCTGAAAGATGTTTCCATGAAAGGGTGTACTTGGCCACCAACAATGTTCAGGTGGGTGCCAAAGTAAGATCCACATGAATGGCAGGACACAAAGGTTCCCTAGCAGAACATTGGCCAACGCATCACACTGCCTCCACTGGCATGCCTTCTTCCCACACTGCATCCTGGTGTCATCTCTTCCCCGGGTAAGTGATGCACACCCACCCAGCCATCCATATGATATAAAAAATCAGACCAAACCACCTTCTACCATTGTTCTGCATACAGTTCTGATGCCCCGTGCCCATTCTAGGCACTGTTGGCTGTGAACAGGTCAGCATGGGGCGCCCTGACCCTTTTGCGGCTACACAGCCTCATACACAACCGCCTGCAATGCCCATTTTTTGTGACTTTCAGTACATCAACTTCAGGGACAACATGTGCTGTTGCTACCTTATCAATCCCACCCACTTTTTAGATGGCATTGTAACAAGATAATCAATATTATTCACTCAACCTGTCAGTGGTCATAGTTATAGCTGATTGGTGTGTGTGTGTGTGTGTGTGTGTGTGTGTGTGTGTGTGTGTGTGTGTGTGTGTGTGTGTGTGTATATATATACACACACACACACACACACACTGCACGTTTCTGGGCAAGATGAGAATCACAATTTTTTTGCTTAGAATAAAGATCACGATTCTCACGGCGTAACATCTTACATATACAAAAAAATTGGGCACTGTTAAAAAAACCCCCAAAAAACGTAAGTGTCATGTTTCCTAAAAAAAAAATTGCGTTTGAAAGACCGCTGCACAAACAGCGTGTGACATAAAATATTGCAACAACCGCCATTATATTCTGTAGGGTCTCTGCTAAAAAATATATAATGTTTGGGGGTTCTAAGTAATTTTCTAGCACAAAATACTGGATTTTTACTTGTAAGCACCAAATGTCAGAAAAGATTTAGTCATTAAATGGTTAAACTGAACTCGAAGTAAATTCATTTGATAACTGGAAACATTGTATCTCTTTGTTTCTTTTATCAGCAATGATCTCAGACTTTGCAGTCTGCTCAGATAGGAGAGACTCAATCGATCTGACTTAGGAAAAGGTTCCTGGGGAGACTTCAGGCGACTTGCATTGACTTCTATTACAGTCATGTCTCGTTGAGTCGCCCCGCAAGTCTGTCTCCGTTAACTGCACCGAAAATCACTGTAATGCGTGATGGAGATTGCGGGGGGGGGGGGTTTGAATCGAGATTGCGATTTTATTACAATCAATCGTGCACCTCTAATTAATAAATTAAAAAAAAAAAAAAATATATATATATATATATATATATATATATATATATACACACATACACACACTCAGTATATATATATATATATATACACATACACACATACACACACACACACACTCAGTATATATATATATATATATATATATATACACATACACACATACACACACACACACACACACACACACACTATACAGTCTATATGTTCTGCCAACTTATGTGAACTGTGAACTTGGACCTGCAATGCCACCAGTGATAGCAGGAAAGGTCTGGGAGTGCCGATTTAAAGCAGAATTAAACTCTCCTAACCTTTTCAGCCAAGGAAGCAGGCATTATAGGCTCTGCTTGACCTGCAACTGCCATGGTGCTGCACATGTGATCAGATATGGCACCGGCCATTGGATGGTTTGACAGTTTGGTTGAGAGCACAAACCAAAGTGACAGTTTTATTCCCAGCATGCTGAAAATAACTATTTGGCACTGTTAAAGTGGAACCTTTTTCTAAGTGGCTGTGACTTGAGTTGCACCGATTAGAATGATTCCGTTGCAATTAATGGGGTGCCCATTTCATGCGACTTTGAACTCAAGACGCATGCCAAGTCGTGGCTGTGTGAACTTAGCCTAAAATGTCCAAGCCCCGGCAGCAATAGGGTTATGATTGAATTCAAGGCAAAACTGTATTTGTTTTTAAAATTCTGTGTCCCATTGCAAAGATTTCCTGACTTACAGAGACAAAAGGTATTGGGAGGAAATCTATTCAATGTAAGAGGAAATCCCCTCTCTGGATCATGTGTCCCCAATTAGAAGATTTCTTCCTGTTCTGGTGACGACATTTTGGTCTGTCCCTCACTATCATTCCTTATAATGGTGGTCACCAGGACAAAGAGAGCGGGTGAATGTTCCTAAAGGGGACACGGACTGCAATAAAAACCTGAGGGGGTTTCTAATTCGTCCCTACTCTGTTAAAACAACGGTGGATAAAAATCAATGATTTTTTTTTATTTTTTTATCAAATTTATTTTAATACAATGCTTTTGGAGTTAAAATCT
>BLSH010472648.1:673974-686997 GCA_018402905.1 Glandirana rugosa
GAGCCCTGGGTGATTGTCCGGTCCAAACGTCCTATTGACTTTATGTAGTGTCCACTATATTAAACGACGAGTCACTGACGTCATAAGATCAGACGTTGTTATTTATAGTGCAAAAAATAAAAACCACAAAGGTGATCAAAAACCACCAAAAGAGAGCTCTATTTGTGGGGGGAAAAAAGGACATCAATTTTATTTGGGTACAACCAGGCAATTGTCGGTTAAAGTAACGCAGTGCCGTATCGCAAAAAATGGCCTGGTCATTAAGGGGGTAAATCTTTCTGGGGCTGAAGTGGATAACATGGGCCCAGACAGCAATAAATACCTAATAGACCAGTGATTCTCAACTCCAGTCCTCGGGATCCACCAACAGGCCAGATTTTAAGTATTACCTTGGGGAGATGCAGACTAGAATACTGCAGTCACTGAGCAGCAAATTATATCACCTGTGATGTATTTCAGTTATCCTGCAAACCTGGCCTGTTAGTGGGTCCCGAGGACAGAAGTTGAGAACCACTGTAATAGGTGTTCCATCTCCACCCTATTCAAAATTAAAAAGTTTTTTGCCTACTTTAAGCCTTTTATATTGTTGTCCCATGTTTATATCTTATGAAAATCCTTTGTGTTCTCCTCAGGCTCTCTGTGGCTGCTCAGTCAATGCCCCCACGTTGGACGGACGCACTATTCCTATTGTCATCAGGGACATTATTAACCCGGGGACCAAACGCAGAATTCACGGAGAAGGACTTCCACTGCCAAAATCGCCAGATCAGCGAGGCGATCTGATCGTAGAGTTTGACATCCGCTTTCCTGATCGCCTTTCCACTGCTGCTCGGGAGACACTAGAGAGGGTTCTACCCGCGTAATGTGCGCACAACTCTCCAACGCACCATAGACCAAAGCGGTACTGAAGGGTGCAACAAACGCCTTCATTACCAATTCAGCTGGAAAAAGAAGGGGGCAACTCTCATTTCAAAGGACTTGCAGTGAGCCGTATTATACACCATGATGTACATTTTTATTATTTGTCCTCCTAATCTCTTGCTCTCCCTTCCCCACACTATGGAGGAAAGAATCTGCACTAAAAGTCCGAAGAGTGTTTTCTGAGCATTGTTATTACAGGTCCCCTCTTCTGTTCACCAGCAACCTTAGCCTGGCCATACATGATACAATTTTCTTATTCATTTTCCTTAGATTTACCTTCAGCTATGTAGTGCGAGGGTCTACCTGATTGCATGCACATTGATCGTGTTTAGGGTTTGACCTCCTATTATATGGTTTTGGTAAATCTAAAGGAAAATTGTATAATGTATGGCCAGCCTTTAGAATAGGCAATGTTTAAAATTTAGACCTGGTTTCTGATTTTGTACCTTGGAGGTCTGTTCAGAACGTTAAAGCTGAATTCTGGGCTGAGAAACTGTCATTTAAATATATTCCTTACTAGCCACAAACCATATAATTGACCTAGTGTGCAACTAATACCATTGCCCCCTCAGATGTTACCTTGTAAAAGGTGGTGACATTATCTGGTGGTGTATATAGCCAATGTGGGGGGGGGGGGGGTATACAGACTGGTCACCCTGAACAAGCAGCAGTGATCACTCTTTATTACATGAGGCTCCTGCATGGAGGCAACGTTTCCCCCTGGGTAACTGTACAGATCTGGAAGGAATATACACAGAATACACAGGCCTCTTGTATTCAGACAATAGTTGCTTATCCCAGAGCTCAACTTTAATGTTTATTTTGCATTTGACCTGAGTAAACTTTGTGTGCGTCTTTCCAAAAAGGAACAGGAGAGATATATACAGTATAGCGATCATAATGTATGATCGTGATTGCATTTAGTCTTGCTCTTTGCTTTACTCATTCCTGTTTGTTAGTCTGGGATATGTTGCAGTGAATGACATTCCTGCAGCGGACCGTCTTTGTTTTATGGCTGGAGGAGTTCATTTTGAATTCACAAACCAGTCAGTAAATTTTGGGGGCCAGAGCCAGGAAGTCTTGGTTTCCATTGGAAAACAATATAAGACTCCAACGTTAGGCACCAGATTTATTTTATTTTTTTTTAGCTGGCAACCTGGCGCCTTGTATTGGTCCAGCCCAGTTTTTATGGTAGGATAGAAGTGCAAATACAAGTATCAGTGTGCCCTGTCTGCCTGTGATGGTAATGGCCATGATTCATCAAGCTGTAATGGCATTTAGGGTACATTGAACTGTGCTTAAGGCCCCTTTTGCACTTATGCGACTTGTCCTGCAACTTGGAACTGCAAAGTCGCAAGCCATGTCGTTCCCTATTATTTCCAATGAGTACCGTTCATATCTGTGCGACTTTCAAGTCGTGCCGACTTCAAAGTAGTCCCTGCATTACTATGGCCCAACTTTTAATGCAACTTGAGATCCATAGACTTCAATGTTAAACCCTCCAAAGTCGCACGCAAATCGCACCTGAATAATATAGATGTGATTTCTGTACACTATGTAATATGTTTTCATTGTGCCAAAGTTGCAACAAAGTCGGACCAAAGTCGTACTGATCCAAAATCGCTTCGCACGAGTGTGAAAGGGGACTAAAGTGGATGTAAACCCTCACATATACCCAGTGAAGTGAACATCCTCAGGTGATGCAGAGATGAAACAAATCATCCTACATAAGTTTTACATCTATATATGCTGTCTTCGCATTTATATACATGTTTAGAAAGTGCACATCCTGTTAGAATATTCTCTTCCCAATTTTCACCTGTGGGAGTGGATTCTTTTCATATGCTGGGAGACGGCTGATTGGAGGAAAGGCGCCCCCCTCCACATAGGCAGGGACTCGCAGAGCTGTGCTGTGAATAGACCAGCTCTCTGCTAATCTATTTATAGCGCCCACCCTGACACACATTTCAGCCTGGTTTTATCTCCTGTGTCGAAGAACTTGTCAGAAGTTATCATGCTGATAACAGAAGAACGCAGAAGGAGAAAGCCACGGGACTCAGTACTTTGTAGAGAGATAAGTAAACACTACAGATATATGTGCCCAGCTCAAATTTCATGAATGGAGTTTACATCCACTTTAAAGTAAACAAATGGCAACCACCCCAGCTGATAACTGGCCTTTACAGCAAGAAGCACATAGAAGGGCTTAAAGTAACCCTGTTGCCATTGTTAGATTCAGAGTAACCTTATCACCTGAAAAGAAGATTGTAAATACTTGGTGGTTGTGAACTTCAGACATGAAATGTGAGCAAAGCATATCCTTCTATACTGTGTACTTGTCTCTATCCAACGCATGGACAGTGATTTCTTTCTGCGGTCTTGTTCCTTTTTATCTGCACAAGTTTCTTACCTCTTTTTTGGACACCATGAGATAATTGGTAAGGTGGAGGAGAACTCCAGCACACCGCTTGTGATTGACAGCCACAGCTATGCATGTTCCGATACTGCAGTAGTTCTCAACTCCGGTCCTCGGGACCCCCCCAACAGGCCAGGTTTGCAGGATAACTGAAATACATCACAGGTGATATAATTTGCTGCTCAGTGATTGCAGTGTTCTAGTCTGCATCTCCCCAAGGTAATACTTAAGATCTGGCCTGTTGGTGGGTCCCGAGTACCGGAGTTGAGAACCACTGCCATACTGTGAGGGGGGTGTGTCCCTTCCCTCTAGTCAGAGTTCTCCTCACTGAGCTCTGCTTTGTGAGACTTCAGATTCCCACCCACTGCTTTTCAGAACTCAGAAATACTGTGTAAAATGTGTGCTTTAAAAGGCTGCGGAGAAGAAATTGCTACAGATAAACAGGTACAACTTATGTAGGAGGATTCGTTTCATCTCTGTATCACCTGAGGCCAGTCAGCTCCCTGGGTATATGTGAAGATTTACAACCACTTTTAACATTCCTATCTGCCCACGCTGCCACAACAGGGCAGCGTTTGGTAATTATTTACTAGTCATCTGCTGAGGTAACCATTTTATTTAAATTTGATGATGGTGAAGGGATCACTTTTAAGACATGCTAAGGTGGCCCCTGAACCAGTGTTATTGTATGCACTTTATCATTCCTTAAGTGACAACTCTGCAGCTTGATGAATCAAGTTCATTTTGTTTTAATACAAATTGGCCATCCAAGAACAAGAGTTTAGAAGCATTTTTTACAGCTGAAATCTTGGTGGCACAATTGAAAGTAATGCAGGGCAAAGCAATCTGTTCACTTTAAATTTTTTCTTTCTGCCATTGTTCAGCTCCCCACTTTGAATGGAGTGGCACTAATCTATGCTGCTAGGGAGGGCTTCATTACAGCTGATCTCCAGGAATTAGCCTAAATATACCCATGCAGTGCGCCCCCTATTGCAAACGTACGGTAATTCCCGGAGTTCAGCATTAAAGTGAACCTGTTTATTTCCTCTGACTAGGGAAAGCACAGGTTGGCTTTAAAACGCTAGAGGGCCAAGGCTTGACCAACAGTGGTTGATGGCAATCTGTCATATTGACTTGACCGTCTGAGCACATATATGACCAATATTATCCAGCATATAACCCCCCGTGTTTTCAAATAGAATATGTGTGTTTTATACATGTGCGGTGTGTTTATATTCTAGGATTCTGTTATAAAATACTGTATAGATCTGCTGGTAATTCTCATCTCGCTTTTAATGCTCATCTCACTTTAAGAAAACAACTCATTTTTAACTGGAGTGTTTGTCATGTTATGCTTTTTGAATACAATCTCACACACTAAATGGGAGACACACCCAGAAAGTCTGTTTTACTTTCCTGTGATCAACAATTGTTGTGACTGGACACGGCCACTAGTGGGCACTAGAGTTCTGCTATCTCTCCACTATGGAAGTTGTATCGTCAATGTAAATGCATTTTATAGTAGGAAGGGAGTTCCTTGTTAGTAAAATGGAAATTACTGGCTCAGTCCAGTGTCCCCTGAATAAATACATTTGTATTTGTGGTGTAAATATTATATATATTTTATTTGAATCACTTATTTCTGTGCTTACGTTTTCATGCTGTAAATAATTGATGTGTGGACTAAGAGAGGTGTGATAGGGAAGGGGTGCTGAGTAGTCTATGTGTGGAGTCTGGATGCAGGAGTTTGTCATGTTTGTACCAGAGAAAGCTATTTCTTAGTACTGATGCAGTGCAGGCCTAGAGATATATGGCAGTGTTACAGAGATTCTGGGCCACATGTAAACATCTCCAAGAGGGGGAAGTGTCTCCCCAAAATAAACTATTTTCAGTAAATGGCTTTGTCTCTTTCCTTGCTTTTTTGTTGTGTAAATTACCTGTAAGACTTAACGTGATTGTAAAGTCTCATTTATTATTATTATTATTATTATTATTTTATTTTGTTTTTTTTTAAATAACAAACACGTTATACTTCTGTGTAGTTGGATTTGCTCAAAGCAGCCTGGTGCCTCTTCTTGGGTCCCTCTTCTGCTTTCCTGGCCCCTCCCTCTTGTGAGTGCCCCCTCAGCCAGCAGCTTGCTACAGGGGGCACCTGAGCCGAGTCAGAGCTCCTTATATCCATTCAGACACGGAGACCTGCCCCCACTCTCCCCTGATTGGCCCACTGATTTTGATTGACAGCCACGGGAGCCAATCAGGAGGAGTATCTGGGACAGCTAAGACACTCGTGGACATCGTTGCAGAGAGAAGGGGCTCAGGTAAGTAATTGGGGGGGGGGGGCTGCTACACACAAGGTTTTTTTTATCTGAATGCATAAAATGCACTCAAATAAAAACCTTCTGCTTTTACAACTCCTTTAATCTTTGCGTAACCTGGTCTTATTATTATTATTATTCATTTTTTGCTAGAACTTTAGAATTTCTCAGAACCCCCAAACATATTTGTATTGCATCAACCGCCATTTTATTCCCTAGGATCTCTGCTAAAAAGTGTGTGTGTGTGTGTGTGTGTATGTATGTATGTATGTATGTATAGATAGATATTGGCAGAGACCCTAGGGAATAAAATGGCGCTCGTCCAAATTTTTTATGTTATACGGTAATTTTCATGAATAAAAGAGAAGAAAAATAACCAATATTTTACCACTTTTTTTTTTTTTTTTGTACAATGTGAAAGATGTTCCTCCGAGTAAATCGATACCCAACATGACATGCTTTAAAATTGCGCACACCCGTGGAATGGCGCCAAACTTCGGTACTTAAAAATCTAGGGCTGAAACAATTGGCATAATCGATTATGGAAATAGTTGTACTACTTAAAGCGGCCCTTCAGATAGATATTTTTTTCTACTTTCCATCTATTAAAGTGGTTGTCAACACGTGACAACCACTTTAACCTACAGGTAAGCTTATAATAAGGCTTACCTGTGGGTTCCCTGCATATCTCCCAAACCTGCACGGTTCATGAGATATATATATATATATATATATATATATATATATATATATATATATATATGTGTGTGTGTGTACTAGCATTGCCGACGTAATTTCAGCACATGAAAAAATATGAGCCTCCGTGCTGTTTCTTCACTGTGATCGTGCCGTGACTGGCGGCTCCCGTGTGCATGCGCGGGAGTGATGTCACGCGACTCCGGCCAGTCACAGCCGGAGATCGCAGCCCCGGAAGGAAGAGGGGCAGAAGATGGATGTTGCCAGCACAGGGGACAGCGCTGGACGTCGCAGGCTTCGTTTGCAGGTAAGTGGCACATAATAGGCTACTTCTGCCCTTGTTTTTAGCTTTTGGATAGTCCTTTTTTTTTTTTTTTTTTTTTTGCCAGTAAATACCTTATACAGCCCACTTCTTGTTTCTTGTCTGGTCATTAGTCTAGACCAGTAATGGAGAACCTTGGCACCCCAGATATTTTGGAACTACATTTCCCATGATGCTCAACTACGCTGCAGAGTGCATGAGCATCATGGCAAATGTAGTTCCAAAACATCTGGGGTGCCAAGGTTCACCATCACTGCCCTTGGCATATGACATCCTGCACAGCTCTCACTCTTGTGAGAGTTTGCCAGGAAGGGAGGGGGATGAGTCATAAGAGGGCCACTGAGCGCTGGAGAGTTGGAGGTGTGTCTCTGTGTAAATCCAGGAAGTGAACAGGCAGCAGCTTCAGCTGCCCACAGTTAAAATGATAGATAGAGATATAGATATATATATATAGATATATATATATATATATATATATATATATATATATATATATATATATATCGTTCATTGACGGACACAGCAGTTTCATGGACAAGTGGGTTATACCCCCATCTCTTCAGGAGTGACTAGGCAGAACAGGCAGTTCTAACAGCAAAAGAACAACAAACAGACACAGCCCCTTCCAGGGGGCAGTCTCCACTGGCAGATAACCCTCCGCCCTGCTACTGCTAGCTCAGTTTTTTTCTGCCTAGTGCAAGGAGTAGACCTGGCTCCCTGTTTGGGTCTGTGGTACCTTTCTGGGTCCACTTCGGCTATCCTGGAGGACAGCCTAACAGATGAAGACTGCAATCAAGTAGCTGTGCTGGGTGACAGGCTGGGTTTTAGATCCAGGTAGTCTCCCCAGCCGGCCATCGAGCTCACGCAGACCTTGGCTCCACGCTGGGTCAGCCGTGACAGGCCCCGCGGGTTAAACGTCCCGCCAGTGCACATATGACCAGGCTCCTGAGTCTGTGTCAGTGTCACCACGGCCGACCGCTCCCCCGGCCTGACGGGTGAGGCAGATCTGCCTCGGGTGGGATACCCTCTCCGCCCGACTGGATGGGTAAGTATGCCCCCCCCTCTCCCACTAGGATCTGGGGGGTCCTCCCTCCTTCGCTTCACTCCCTCCCCTGGGGCTCCCAGGGGGGTGTCCAGGGCCTTAGCTGTCCCCCTCTTCCTTGCCTCATGCTGCTGGGCGATCAGTGCGGTCGGAGATCGATCGGCGGCCATTTTCCCGTGGTTGGCCGCCATTTTCTTGTAGCTGGCCGCATGGTTCTGCCTCTGGGGCGCCCGGCAGCCATTTTGGTGTAGCCGCGGCATGCCTGGCTGGTGGTTTGTGTGCAGCGGCGGCCACTTTCTTGTGGCCTATGCACGTGTGCCGACCTGTGAGTGTGTGGGGTCGGTTCCTGTGGATTCGGGCGCCGTTTTACCCCCCACGCAGCGTGGAGAGCTCTCCTGTGGGACAGCAGCATCAGGGGCAGTGGCAAGGAGGACAGGCGGGCACGGCAGCAGCAGCGGTGAATGGCAGCAGCGGCGGATAGCAGCAGGCACTGCTCCTCTCCTAGACAGTTGAGCGGGCAGGTGGTGAGTCCCTCCGGGGTTACCCTCCTGTAGTAATTCCTGCGCAGCGTTTTGGGGCGGGGGGGTGCCTGGTC
Source organism: Glandirana rugosa (assembly GCA_018402905.1). Classification (NCBI taxonomy): domain Eukaryota; kingdom Metazoa; phylum Chordata; class Amphibia; order Anura; family Ranidae; genus Glandirana; species Glandirana rugosa. The sequence goes on from BLSH010472648.1 coordinate 682,282, forward strand.
TCCTGGTACCTAGGCCTCAGGTGGCGTGCTACCAGGGTGGGTGTCGCAATGGCAGCCGATGAGGGTGCTTCCCCACCAGACCTCTCTGTGGTTGCAGCCAGCGCCTCAGGGACTGTGATCCCTATTGACGCTCTGTCGGTCCTGGAGTCCTTTGTCTCCCGGGTAGAGACAGCATGTGGGCGTAAGGTGGCGAAAAAGCGACCCCCTACCTCCTCTGGTGAGGACTTGGACCCTGACGGGGTTCCACCAGGACGGGGATCCCCCTTGAGCTGTCGGATGGCAAGGCCCCGGATTCTACTAATAGTGAGGAGGAATTCACGGCAGCCATTGTTGGGCACGAGAAGGCAGCAGTCAGTGCCCTGATCACAACGGTGCGTGAAACCCTGAAGTTGGATGATACGGCGGGACTCTCGCAGGAGGTCTCCGTCCCCTTTGGGTTGCATAAACCGGCCTGCATGGCTAAGGTTTTTCCCCTATGTGTCTTACCTGGATAAATTTGTCTAGAGAGACTGGGAACGGCCTCAGAGCTCCCTTCTCATACCCAAACGTTTCTCTGTACGTTCTTGCTGAACAGCTTGTCCAGGGGCTTAAGTATCTGTGCAATGCAGCCCTGGATACTGCCTCCCTGATCTCCAAATTGTCCGTGTCTTTGGTGGTGGTCAGACGTTTGCTCTGGCTGAAATGTTGGTCGGTGGACCAAACCTCTAAGAAGGCCCTGACGGACTTGCGTTTTCAGGGTGGGTGGCTCTTTGGAGCCTCCCTGGATGAAATTATTAAGGATCTCACGGGAGGGAAGAGTACCTTTTCTCCCAGAGCCCAGGAAAAGTACGGCGTCCTGTCGTAAACCGGGTCCCTCTTTTACGGCCCACTAGCGGCTTTTTTGTCCCTCCCGCTCCTCGGACAAGGGCTCGAAGCCCGCCAAGGCCCCTGCGGGTGGACAGAAGAGTCCCTGGCAGTATAAGCGTGACAAGCCTGAGGACAAGTCCTCCGCATGAAGGGCTGCCCCCACCCGCTCTTCGGGTGGGGGGACGTCTCCTAGGGTTTGCGGAGCGGTGAACTTCCTGCATTTTGGACCGCTGGGTGCACAAGGTGATCTCATCAGGGTACAGAATAGAATTTCATTCCCGTCCACCGGACAGATTCTTTGTTGCAAGTGCCCGTGGGCAGGTTGCAGGCCCTGTTTGGGGCGGTGCAGGACCTACTTTGTCAAGCGGTAGTGGTCCCCGTTCCGCGTGCGGAACGTTTCCAAAGGTTTTACTCCAACCTGTTTGTGGTCCCGAAGAAGGATGGGGTCCTCCCGATTCTGGACCTGAAGGCCCTCAACTGCTTCGTGCGTGTACGAAGATTCCGGATGGAGTCGGTTCGCTCTGTGGTAGCGGCTTTGCACCAGGGTAATTTCCTGGCCTCCCTAGATATCAGACGCGTACCTGCATGTTCCCATATGCACTCAGCACCAGCGCTTCCTGCGCTTTGCGGCCGGGGAACATCACTATCAGTTTGTGGCTCTCCGGTTTGGCCTGGCCTCTGCGTCTCGGGTCTTCACCAAGCTGTTGGCCCTGGTTCTGGCTCTGCTGAGAAAGAGTGGCATCGCAGTGGCGGCGTATCTGGATGACCTTCTCTTGCGAGCATAGTCAGCTCCAGCTCCCAGGGACAATGGGACGATCGCCTTGCACACTCTGCAGGAGTTCGGCTGGGTGATCAATCGCCCGAAGTTGGTGATGACTCCGTATCACCGCTTGGAGTATCTGGGTCTTATCCTGGATGCGGCCCAGGCAAAGGTCTTCCTTCCAGCATACAAGCAACAGACGCTTTAGTCGGCGGTTTGGTCCCTGCTGTCCCAGAAATGGTCCTCCCAACGGTTTTGCATGCGGGTCTTGGGCCTCATGGTGTCCACCTTTTGAGGCGGTCCCATACGCCCAGTGTCACACCCGTGTTCTGCAGCGGGAGATTCTGCGAAACTGGGACAAGTCACCCTCATCCCTGGATCGGTTGATCAGGGTGGACCACCAGACCAGGACTTCGCTGCTCTGGTGGATGCGGGCTCTGGCCCTGCAGCTGGGGAAGTCGTTCCTCCCCCTCCATTGGACGGTGGTCACGACAGACGCCAGCCTGATCGGCTGGGAAGGCGTCCTGGGGCTGTTGTCAGCCAAAGGACGAAGGTCTCCGGAGGAGTCTCGTCTCCCGATTAATGTCTTGGAATTGTGGGTCATCAGGTGCTGCCTCTCCCATTGGACAAGGAGGCTGCACGGGTACTCTGTCCAGATTCAGTCAGACAATGCCACGGCCGTGGCATACGTGAATCACCAGGGCGGGACAAGAAACTCGGCTGCGGCCTCAGAGGTAGCTCACATTCTGCGGTGGGCAGAACTCCACATACCGGCAATCTCCACCGTCCACATTCAGGGTGTAGAGAATTGGCAAGCGGACTACCTCAGTCGTCAGGGATTGGACCAGGGAGAGTGGACCCTGCACCGGGATGTGTTTCATCAGATTTGTCTGAGGTGGGGTACTCTAGACGTGGACCTTCTAGCGTCCCGTCTCAATCGGAAGGTGCAGGCCTTTGTGCGCAGGACAAGGGATCCCCTAGCGGACGCGGTGGATGTCTTAGTAGCTCCGTGGGCTCTGTGCCGGCTCCTCTACACCTTCCCCCCCCCTCAGGTTGCTTCTGCGCAGAATAGAAACGGAGGGCATACCGACCATTCTCATAGCTTCAGATTGGCCGTAGTTCAAATGGTGGTGGACGTCCCCTGGTGGCTCCCGCTTCGTGAGGACCTACTGCCTCAGGGGCCCATCTTGCATCCTGCTTTACCCTCGCTGGCTTTAATGGCCTGGCTGTTGAAGCCCAGGTGTTGAGGGATCGAGGTGTCTCAGACGCACGTAAGGTCACTTCCAGGAAGATTTATTACCGCACATGGTGCGAGAATGGAGGGTGGCATCCCCGATCCTTTTAAGTATCTCGGGTTCTGGCTTTTCTACAGAAGGCTCTCGACCTGAAGCTGGTGTTGAGTACGATCAAGGGTCAGATTTCTGCCCTGGCGATCTTTTTTCAGCATCCTTTGGCGACGCATTCTTTGGTCCATACTTTCGTGCAGGGGGTTCGACATGTTGCCCCTCAGGTACGGTCACCTCTGGCGCCATGGGACCTCAATTTGGTCCTCTCTGTTCTTCAGAAGCCGCCCTTTGAGAATATCAGGGAGATATCGCTGCAATTGCTTTCGCAAAAGGTGTCTTTCCTGGTAGCTATCACATCCGCTCGGCAGGTGTCTGAGTTGGCGGCTCTATCATGTAGGTCTCAATATCTGGCCCTACACAAGGATAAGGCGGTTCTGCGGCCATCACCTTCTTATCTGCCGAATCATCTTTCCACATCAATGAGGACATTGTCCTTCCTTCGCTCTGCCCGCGCCCCTCACACCCTAGGGAGGTTGCTTTGCACTCCCTGGATGTTGTTCGGGCCCTGCGGGTGTATCTGGTGACCACGGCTTCGTTTCGGAGGTCAGATGCGCTTTTTGTAGTGGTGGATGGCCCACGCAAGGGTCTGGCGGCCTCGTCTGCCTTTATTTCACGTTGGATTAGACAGACGGTGATCCGAGCCTATGCTGTTCGGGGCCTGGAGCCTCCCTTCCTGGTCACGGCTCACTCTACCAGGGCGATTGGCACTTCCTCGGCTTTCCGACATCAGGCGTCTGTGTCTTAGGTGTGCAAAGCCTGGTCCTCCAGTGCACACCTTCTCAAAGTTTTACAAAGTTGATGTTTTAGCATCCTCAGATGCGTTTGGCCGCAAAGTTTTGCAGGCAGCCGTGTGAGACACATCTGGTTCCTCGCAGAGGGTTCTGTTGGGTGAAGTTCTTTTGTTGTTCCATTACCCACCCCTCATGTTTTTTGCACTGCTTTTGGATGTCCCACTTGTCCATTAAGCTGCTGTGCCCGTCAATGAACAAAAGAGAAAACGTGATTTTTTTACTTACCGTAAAATCCCTTTCTCTGAGTTCATTGACGGGCACAGCACCCACCCCTCTAATATTACGTTACAAACTGAGCTAGCAGTAGCAGGGCGGAGGGTTATCTGCCAGTGGGGACTGCCCCCTGGGAGGGGCTGTCTGTCTGTTGTTGTTTTGCTGTTAGAACTGCCTGTTCTGCCTAGTCACTCCTGAAGAGAGGGCAGTGTAACCCACTTGTCCATGAAGCTGCCCGTCAATGAACTCAGAGAAAGGGGTTTTACGGTAAGTAAAAAATCCTGTTTTTATTAATATATATATATATACAGGGAGTGCAGAATTATTAGGCAAGTTGTATTTTTGAGGAATAATTTTATTATTGAACAACAACCATGTTCTCAATGATTCCAAAAACTCATTAATATCAAAGCTGAATATTTTTGGAAGTAGTTTTTAGTTTGTTTTTAGTTGTAGCTATTTTAGGAGGATATCTGTGTGTGCAGGTGACTATTACTGTGCATAATTATTAGGCAACTTAACAAAAAACAAATATATACCCATTTCAATTATTTATTTTCAGCAGTGAAACCAATATAACATCTCAAAATTCACAAATATACATTTCTGACATTCAAAAACAAAACAAAAACAAATCAGTGACCAATATAGCCACCTTTCTTTGCAAGGACACTCAAAAGCCTGCCATCCATGGATTCTGTCAGTGTTTTGATCTGTTCACCATCAACATTGCGTGCAGCAGCAACCACAGCCTCCCAGA
>BLSH010472648.1:690792-714919 GCA_018402905.1 Glandirana rugosa
GGCCCCCCCCCCCCTTTTTCACTAGGTGATCTGACCCGTAACACCTCCTATATTAGATTGCCCCCACTCTGGATGAAGGAACACAGGGGGCACCTTGGACAACAACATTGTCAGTCTCGCGAGGAGGGGCTTGTTCAATGTACTATCAGCTTTAAATGCACTGCCATATTGAAGCCAAACTCCAGCTAATACTTTATAAGCAGGTACAGCAAACCGTTTTTTACCTTTTTGGGATAAACATTTTACATAACTAAGTAAAAGCTAATCATTTTAAGCACCTCTGCCGGTGTTAAATGGGTTGTCTTATCTCTGTAACTCATACATCTGCAAGAGAGGTTGTTCATTTGCAAAACAACATACTTAATAGCTGGATCACCAGATGACAAAAGAAGAAAGAAAGCTTGAAAAATAACTATTGCAGCCATCACATCTAAGTGTTGGTAGGTTGCAAAATAATAAATCTTTACTTTTGGGATCAATATTGCTTTAACCAATTGACCTCCAGAAGATTTTACCCCCTTTATGACCAGGGCATATTTTGCTATTCAGTACTGTGCTCCTTAAACTGGCAATTGTGTGGCCATGTAACACTATGCATTTTTATCATTTTTCCACACAAATAGAGCTTTCTTTTGGTGGTATTTGATCACCGCTGGGTTTTTTTATTTTTTGTTATATTAACAAAAAAAGACTGAAAATTTTGAAGAAAAAAAAACAATATTTTTTTTTTGCTATAAAACATCCAATAAAAATGTTAAAAATCAAATTTCTTCATGACTTTAGGCCAAAATGTATTCTGCTGCATGTCTTTGGTAAAAAAAAAAATCTCAATAACTATATTGTTTAGTTTGAATAAAAGTTCTAGCGTCTGGTATAGATACTGCAATTTTTTTATTTTTATTTTATACTAGTAATGGCGGTGATCAGTAACTTATAGTGGGACTGTGATAATATGGTGGGCAATCTGATATTAGCTGACAATGGCATGGGGGGTACTCTAACTGGCATTGACAGTTAATACAGTGATCAGTGCTAATACTGTGACTGTAAAATAATGACACTGGCTGGGAAAGGGTTAACATCTAGGGGCAATCAAGGGGTTAAATGTGTGCCTAACAACGTTTACTGTGTGTGTTATGTGGTGCTTTTATCAAGCGAACCTGCAGTTCTTTTTTTCCCCTGTTTTGCAGAGAATAATAAAACTGCAAGATCACCTGTCAGTATTCAGAGCTGGGGCCGGCCCTGCCATGGGTCCCAGTGGGTCCATTGGACCCAGGCAGCACTTTGAGAGGAGCAGCAAACTGAACCACCTCTCCTTTTCTTTTATTTACAAATTGACGACCAAGATTTTTTTTTTCCGTTGTGTTTTGTGTGTCATGATTACAACTGCCCCCTGGGCCACTCCGTCTGCCCCTATACTACCCTAGCCCATCCCTATACTGCCCTACCCTGTCTATATGCTACCCTAGCCTGTCTATATACTACCTAGCCTGTCTATATACTACCCTAGCCTTGTTATATACTACCCTAGCCTGTCTGTATACTACCCTAGCCTTGCTATATACTACCCTAGCCTTCCTATATACTACCCTAGCCTTCCTATATACTACCCTAGCCTTCCTATATACTACCCTAGCCTGTCTATATACTACCCTAGCCTGTCTATATACTACCCTAGCCGGTCCATATACTACTCTAGGTTGTCCATATACTACCCTGGCCTTTCTATATACAACCCTTGCTTGTCCATATAGTACCCTCGTCTGTCCATATACTACCATAGTGTTAGGAGAAGATCCATGCCTTCAGCGGTCTTTTGCGCACTTGTGCCCGTTCGCGCATGCACGTGCTTTTGGCACAACACCATCTGCATCTGTACCAGCCCCCGTGCTCCCCTGTGCTTCGGAATCTCCTGTCTGCTCTATCAGGGGTTCCTGAACCAGGGCCATAAGAGAGGTTGCCCTCTGCACGATCAGACTCCACCACCAGGTATGTGACACCTAGCCTGTCTATTTACTACCCTAGCGTGCCCATTTACTATCCTAGCCTGTCCCTATACTTACCCTAGCCTGTCTATATACTGCCCTATAGCCTGTCTATATACTGCCCTATAGCCTGTCTATATACTGCCCTATAGCCTGTCCATATACTACCCTAGCCTGTCTATATACTACCCTAGCCTGTCTGTATACTACCCTAGCCTGTCTATACACTACCTTAGTGTGCCCATTTACTACCCTAGCGTGCCAATTTACTACCCTAGCCTGTCCCTATACTACCCTATAGCCTGTCTATATACTACCCTAGCTTGTCCATATACTACCCTAGCCTGGCTATATACTACCCTATAGCCTGTCCCTATACTACCCTAGCTTGTCCCTATACTACCCTATAGCCTGTCTATATACTACCCTAGCCTGCCCCTATACCACCATATAGCCTGTCTATATACTACCCTAGCCTGCCCCTATACTGCCCTAACCTGCCCCTTGGAATTGAACATAATGGTATATATAATTTTGCATATAGACAAGGTGCTGTTGCATGTAAATCTGACTTCCTGTTAAATTTAATTTTAGTTTGAATTACCATGATATATAATAATGGACGTGGGGGCCTTTTGGTCGGCGTAATTTTTTTTTTTGGGGGGGGGTAGCATTTTATTTTTCGACCCAGGCAGCACAATGTCTTGGGCCAGCCTTGTTCAGAGCTCTGTGTTGTTTACAACACTTAGATCCCTTCCCTGAAAGACAGAGCCGATCAGCGAGCGCAAGCAATCACTGGCCAGCACCCGCTGATCAGCTTGTGCTGTAGCAAATCACAGCACAGCTGAGAGAGAACTATTATCTGTTGCAAGTATTTCAGCTTTTTTAGCTTTTCCATTAGCTTTTATTTCTTTTTTTATTATTACCGGTATTAATTTATTATAATGTTTTTTTTCGCTTGGGTAAGGGGTTTGAATTCAGTTTAGGTTAGGGTTAGGATTAGGAGTTGAGGTTAAGGTTATTTATTATTATTTAATTTATTTTATTGATTATTATTATTATACAAATAATAATAAATGAATAGATGTAAAATAAATACACAAATAAATAAAAATCATAAATAAAAAATAGAGTCAATAAATACTAAGTAACAATAAATAAATAATTAACCCTTACTTCTTAAAAAATAAAAGAATAATAAATAACTAAACACTCTAACTCAAAAAAATTATTATTATTATTATTATTACTATTAATAATGTATTTTTTGTTTGAGTTTGGGTGTTTTTATTTTATTATAAATTAATATTATTAGTATTATTAATAATAATAATGTATTTAATATTTTTTAAGGTGAGAGGTTAATTATTATTTATTGATGTATTCTTACATATTATTCATTTATTTCACTTCTTTATGATGATTTTTAGTTATTTGTGTATTTTAAATGTATTTATTCATATATTATTACTATTTTATTTTTTACTTTTTTCTTTTCATTTAAGCAGAAAATCCAGCAAATGTGTGCACAGAAACGAGTGAATGGCATGTTCCTATTAATTTCTATCAGAATACAAACGCGCCAAATCTGCCAGATTCCAGCGACAAAAAAAGCTCCAGAACTTGTTTGAGCTTCAGACGACATGGAGTGGAGATGTGAACCGTCTCCATAGAGAATAATCAATTTTTTTCTCCTTCAGCGTTTTTGAGCTTCAAGCAGATAATCGCTCAGGTGTGAATGGGGCCTTAGGCTACTTTCACACTGGGGCGGAGGGGCAGTAGCGATAAAGCGCCTCTAGTTTTAGAGGCGCTTCACCACTATTATAGCGGCGCTATGGTGCCGATATGCAGGTGGGACTGGGGCGCTTTTAACCCTCAAGAGGGGGTTAACAAGAAGTTAAGAGCGCCACCGCACAGAGGTGGTGTTCAGCCGCTTCGAAAGCGCCGCCCATTGATTACAATGGAGGGGGCAGTGGAGGAGAGGTGTAAACACCGCTCAGCACATCGCCCCAAAGATGCTGCTTGCAGGACTTTTTTTCTTGTCCTGCAAGCGCACTGCCACAGTGTTTAAGCACTCCGGCGTTCACACTGGGGAGAATGGAGGGGGGGCATTTTTCAGGTGCTATAAGGGCGCTGTTTTTAGCTCCACAGTGCCTGAAAAATGAACTGTTATGAAAGGGGTCTAAGGGAAATGTTCAACATGGGAAGGCCTGAAGGGACAACTAGCTGAAAGTGTTGATGGAGTGTGAAAGGGTTAGAGCCTCTGTCATCGCTGTGAATATCCCTATTTGATGATCACTGTCACTGGGACTGAACGTGATGGGAAATCTAAAATATTCCATCACCAAAACAAGAGGATAAAGGAGATCTTCAGTTCCACACTACCAGTAGTTGTGTCGTACCGGAGGTGCTTGATCTGGACATTTCTGCCTAACATGCCCAGATCATAGTCCCTCCCTGGTAAATGTTCTGCCGTATCTGAAGACCAGGAAGTATGCTGGAATAACAGGTCAAGCCTGATGTTGTCAAACCAAGTGTAAGGCCTCATGTACACAGGATGTTTTAAAAATGTCTGTGCTACAGCAGCGCTAAAAAAAGTGCTGTTTGTCATTAACTTTTTTTGGGTGTTTTGCCGCATTCATGTTTTTTGGCGTTTTTCTATTAACCACTTCAGCCTCGGAAGGATTTCCAGCTTTAGGACCGGAGCCCTTTTTGCGATTCGGCGCTGCATCACTTTAACTGAAAATTGCGCGGTCGTGCGACGTTGTACCCAAACGAAATTTACATCCTTTTTTTCCCACAAATAGAGCTTTCTTTTGGTGGTATTTGATCCCCTCTGCGTCATTTCTGATCGCCGCTATAAACAAAAGAAGAGCGACAATTTTGCAAAAAATCCCAAATTTCTTACTTTTTGCTAGAATACAAATCCAAAAAAAAAAATATAAAAAAACATTTTTTTCACCGTTTTTGGCCGATTTATATTCTTCCTCATATTTGCGATAAAAAAAATCGCAATCGGCGTTTATTGATTGGTTTGCGCAAAAGTGGTCGCGTTTACGGATGATGAGAATTCATTTTTGGGGTTTTTTTTTTTTTTTTTTTTTTACTAGTAATGGTGGCGATCTGCGATTTTTAGCGGGACTGCGATATTTCAGCAGACATGTCGGACTATTTTGACACTTTTTTGGGACCATTGGCATTTATACAGCGATCAGTGCTATAAAAATGCACTGATTACTGTGTAAATGCCATTGGCAGTGAAGGGGTTAACCTGCAGGGGGCGCTCTAAGGGTTAACAGTGTTCCCTGGACGTGTTCTAACTGTAGGGGGACTGCCCTGGCTGGGGAAGGGAAGTGGTCACAGCCTTCGTATACAGGAAGGCTGTGATCACAGCCCTTCCCCCTCACACAGAACGGAGGTCCGTGTTTACATACACGGACCTCCGTTCCTTCACTCCGGGGGGGCCATCGCGGGTAGCCGGCGGCAATCGAAGCCACCGCACCCGCTCCCTGGCCCTCCCCGAACACAGTGAGCGCGTGGGCGCGCCTCCAGCGGTGCGCGCGCTCACTAGGCTCGTGAGTGCGGCCGCCGTCGTATGACGGCGATTTGCGCTCACGAGCCACCTTGCCGCCATCAATTGCCGATCGGCGGTCGGCAAGGGGTTAATGACGGCGGAGTGGTGCAGCTCTCATTCTGCGTGGACGTCATATGATGCGTACCTGAATGGCCACTCCTGCGCGCCCTCAGGGGAGCGCAGCAATCGCGACCACGCTGTGTTGCTAGGACACTGCGCAACCCTGATTTGTGTAAAGAGCTGCTGACGTGGCTCTTTAACCATGTGATCAGCTGTATCCAATCACAGCCGGTCACATATAAATACAGGAAGTGCCGGTAATCGGCGCTCCTTGCCTCACACTGACAGTGTGTGGCGAGGAGAGCCACTCAGCGACATCTCCTCACAGGGGAGACTAGGACATATAATTTAGGGCACTGATAATCAGTACCCTGATTACAAAAAAAGCGCAATCCATGCCCACCAGTGCCAGCAATCAGTGCCCGTTAGTGATTCCAGTCAGTGCTGGCTTTCAGTGCCTCCTATCAGTGCCGCCCATCAATGCCTATCAGTGCCCATCCATGCTGCCCATCAGTGCCACCTATCCATGCCCACCAGTGGTGCCTATCAGTGCCACCTATCAGTGTCCACCTATCCACCCATCAGTGCTACCCATCAGTGCTGCCTATCAGTGCTCATCAGTGCCATATATCAGTGCCACCTATCAGTGCCTATAAGTGCGACATATTAGTGCCTCCTCATCACTGTCACCTAATCAGTGCCCAAAAGTGCCACCTCATCAGTGCCCACCAGTGCAGCCTATCAGTGACCATCAGTGCAGCCTCATCAGCGCACATTAGTGAAGGAGATAAATAACTAAGAAAAAGGTTTTTTTTTTTCAAAATTTATGGTCCTTATTTTTTACAAAAAAAAACCCCAGCGGTGATCAAATACCACCAAAAGAAAGCTCTATTTGTGGGAATAAAATTATAAAAAGTGAATTTGGGTAGTGTTGTATGACCGCGCAATTGTCATTCACAGTGTGACAGCGCTGAAAACTGAAAAATGGCCTGGGCAGGAAGGGAGTGAAAGTGCCCAGTATTGAGGTGGTTAAAACACTACCTACAATGTAAAAACGCCTAAAAATGTCAAACGCGACTGACACGTTTAGTCGTGTTTAGCTGCATTTTTGGCATTTTCCGTTTTTTCCAGCTCGCTTTTACTGCTCCTGGAAGCACAGGCTGTCATTTTTTTCTACTGCCCCTAAACGCTTATGCCTCCAAACGCCTCTGACAGTTTGTGTGCATGGACACATAGGCTAACATGGAGGGGTGTTTAGAGGCAGTTTAAAAAAAATGTCAAACGCCCCTAACAGCAGCTGTAAAAACGTCCTGTGTGCATGAGGCCTAAAGAATAAAAAAAGTTAACTTTTTTTTCTTAGCCTTGAATAGATTGGAGAAGAGTTATAACCACTGGTTTGAAAAATGGTCCACAGCTGGTACACAAATCAGGCAGTGTGAAGCTGCTGATTGAGGAAGGTCAGGACTCCTTCCTTCTCTGCTGATTTGCACTCCACTAGTGTGAATACCCAGTAAAGGACGTGACGTGCGGCGTGTGTTGTAGCCCCAACTTACGCGTTTCGTCATAAGACGTCGTCGGAAATTAGGGCAAACCCAGCTAAACAATCAATCTGAGCTGATTACAGCTCAGCCAAAAACTACATTTACATAATAGCCCAACTTTTAGTAACAGAGGGCTACACATTCCCCCCACACAAAGAGACGATGTCCTCAACGTCTGTAAGGAAAATTAGCTCTCAAGCCTGAGAGTAGGTATCTGAACCAAAAAAAAAACTTGGATGGGAAAAAAGGAAGGGCAAGGAAATAAGAGAAGAAGGTGATAGTTTCAAACATCAATTAACAGCACATTTACATTGACATGTTACTGGAACCTCACTGTCTATCTAACTGCCCCCACTCTAGCAGCTTGATAGAAGATCACTGTTACCTGAAAAGGAACAAGGTTACACACTGAAAAACATCTGTTACTTAAAAATGAACAAGGTTATGCATAGAAAAAAATAAATAACAGAATCACTGATCAACTGGGAGCAAAGCCTCACTCCCAGGAGAGTGAAACTTTCTTCCACAATTCAAATGCTATGGGTAACTTGGTCACCATCTAGTGGCAGAAAATTATTATAGCAAAGTCCTTATTGGCAAAGTATTGAACACAGTACACATGTGGAAACCTTGACCATGAAGATCTCTAAACCTAGCACTATCTGGCTATGTACCCCATAGTTCATCTAGAGTAAAGAAACTTTTCTCAGTCTCTGTTCAAAAGACTGAAGACTTCTCTTGAGCTTTAAACAGGAACAAACTGTTATTCCAGAGCAGAGATTAATACTTGCCAGCTTAACTATAACCGTCCCGTGAAAAGGTTACCAGTAGAAACGAGGATCTGGCAAAGTAACTGACTTTCCTTGTTTGTTCATAGTAGTGACATAGTAGACACAAGACCAACATTCATCCTGTTTCTCTCCAGCAAGGATCCTCCCCGGATCTTCTCAGCTTGGCTCGGCTTCTCCGACACAGGCAAGACAGCTCCAGGATCAGACAGCACATCCTCAGGCCTGGAGGGCCACGAGGCAAGAGACAGAGCACATGGCCACACCCAAATACATACCCCTTCCCAGAATGCACAGCGGCCAGGAACCTCCTACTGGGCTGTTTCTGGAAAAAGAATAATTATTCATAAATCAGTTCAGTTGTATCTCTCATACTGGTCTACAGTAACAGTGACACCTACTGGCAACCGTGAGAAATGCACAACCTTACCGAAATTAGGACAGCCAACTAAACTAAATACAATCAATCTGAGCTGGTTACAGCTCAGACAAAAAATGGAAAATTGTATGAAATACTTACTGTAATTTTCCTTTCCTGATGCCAAACCATGGCAGCATACTAGTAATAGAGCTCCGACTCTTGACCACTGCCTCAGGACCAGTGAATAGCATAAAAAAGGCATTTTTAGCCTCCTCCTATCCTTTGTAACAAGCTACATAACGAAACGCACAGGGTGGGCCTGTATGCTGCCATGATTTGGCATCAGGAAAGGAAAATTACGGTAAGAATTTGATACAATTTTCAGTTTTCCTGACGACAAAATGGCAGCATACTAGTGATAAATAACTAGCTGATAGGGTGGGTTCTACTTGCCAAACCAATTTTCTAATTAGGATGGTACAGAGGACTGAATAGTCCTTCCTACAAAGTCCCCTGATGACAAGGCACCCGGGTCTACTCCGTAAAGTTTGAGTTAGGTATGCTGGGACGAACATGATACCTCTCTACAGATGGACTGCCTATGAGGCTGCAACCACTCTGGTAGAGTGCGCCTGCCGCCAATGGCGGCTCATGACCCTTCGTCCTATGTGCCCAACCAAGCCTGCTAGAGTCCAGGCATTAACCTCTTTTCCTTGAGGATTTCCAGCTGGAATGATAAAAGATTTATTAGATGCCCTAAAAGGAGCAATTGTGGACAGGTACTTCTTTAAAGTTATGAAAATTACCAGTTTGTGTGACTTTCCTGTGTGATGCCTGGAAAGTTAGGCAATGCCCAGATGTCCGTTAGATAGAGGGCTGTTGTTACCACACAAGATGGTCTACCAGACCCGACTCTACTCTTTCCGGAAAGAAAGTCTGTTTTTTTTTGTTTATTTTTGAAGCTCCAAGAGCTTGAATCTCAGACAACCTTCTGCTTAAAGTTCTTGCAATAGATACTGCCTTGTAGGTAATGGCCCGAACCGAACACTGCTCTGTTGGAGCAACCGGCTGAATTGACATGAGATCCAGCAACACCAATAGACTCATTGGGAAAGGCTCTTTTCCTTGGTGACCGAATCCTCATGACTGCCTCTAAAAGTCATGCAGACTGAAGGATTCCTGGGCCATTTAAATTTGCTATTACCTATAAAGCTATACCTACAGTATCTCACAAAAGTTAGTACACCCCATTTTTGTAAATATTTTATTATATCTTTTCATGTGACAACACTGAAGAAATGACACTTTGCTACAATGTAAAGTAGTGTACAGCTTGTATAACAGTGTAAATTTGCTTTACCCTCAAAATGACTCAACACACAGCCCCCTACGTGAAAATGTTCAAATTTGGCCCAAAGTGTCAATATTTTGAGTGGTTCACCAGAGCTTCACAGGTTGGCACTGGAGTCCTCTTCCACTCCTCCATGACGACATCACGGAGCTGGTGGATGTTAGAGACCTTGCGCTCCTCTACCTTCTGTTTTGAGGATGCCCCACCTATTCTCAATAGGGTTTAGGTCAGAAGACATGCTTGGCCAGTCCATCACCTTTACCCTCAGCTTCTTTAGCAAGGCAGTAGTCCTCTTGGAGGTGTGTTTAGGGTCGTTATCATGTTGGAATACTGCCCTGCGGCCCAGTATCTGAAGGGAGGGGATCATGCTCTGCTTCAGTATGTCACAGTACATGTTGGCATTCATGGTTCCCTCAATGAACTGTAGCTCCCCAGTGCCAGCAGCACTCATACAACCCCAGACCATGATACTCCCACCACCATGCTTGATTGTAGGCAAGACACACTTGTTTTTTTACTCCTCACCTGGTTGCCGCCACACATGCTTAACATCATCTGAACCAAATAAGTTTATCTTGGTCTCATCAGACCACAGGACATGATGTCCTTAGTCTGCTTGCCTTCAGCAAACTGTTTGTAGACTTTCTTGTGCATCATCTTTAGAAGAGGCTTCCTTCTGGGACGACAGCCATGCAGACCAATTTTATGCAGTGTGCGGCGTATGGTCTGAGCACTGACAGGCTGACCCCCCACCCCTTCAACCTCTGCAGCAATCACTCATACATCTATTTTCCAAAGACAACCTCTGTATATGACGCTGAGCATGTGCACTCAACTGCTTTGGTCGACCATGGCGAGGCCTGTTCTGAGTGGAACCTGTCCTGTTAAACCGCTGTATGGTCTTGGCTATCATGCTGCAGCTCAGTTTCAGGGTCTTGACAATCTTCTTTTAGCCTAGGTCATCTTTATGTAGAGCAAGAATTCTTTTTTTCAGATCCTCAGAGTTCTTTGCCATGAGGTGCCATGTTGAACTTCCAGTGACCAGTATGAGAGAGTGAGAGTGATAACATCTCATTTAACACACCTGCTCCCCATACACACCTGAGACCTTGTAACACTAGTCACATGACACCGGAGAGGGATAGTGGCTAATTGGGCCCAAGTTGGATATTTTCACTTAGGGGTGTACTCACTTTTGTTGCCAGCGGTTTAGACATTAATGGCTGTGTGTTGAATTATTTTGAGGGGACAGCAAATTTACACTGTTATATAAGCTGTACACTCACTACTTTACACTGTAGCAAAGTGTTATTTCTTCAGTGTTGTCACATGAAAAGATAGAATAAAATATTTACAAAAATGTGAGGGGTGTACTCACTTTTGTGAGATACTGTGTGTGTATATATATATATATATATATATATGTGTGTGTGTATATGTCTATATAAAATGTATACAATCCCAGAGGTCTCATTACAAATAATGAGTCAATTGCTAACACAGTTGGCTGGGGAGAGGCTACCTCCTGAGCAAGCTGGGAATCCAAACACTGCAAGAGAGAAAGGTGATGGGGAGAGAGGCGCAAAGCCACCAATAGTGTAAAACTTGCTACACTATTGGCAGCTTGGCGCCTCTCTCCCCATCACCTTTCTCTCTGGAAAATTGCAGGAAAATGTTTATTTATTTATTTTTTTTAATAAATGTTACTTTGTAGAATAATTTTTAAAACGTACAATACAAAATGAGTTATGTTTCCTTTCAACAAGGGAATACATCATCATATGAACATAGAAATCATCATCATACAAAGACCTTGTATATTCAAACATTAGAGTGTCGTAACTTGATTTCAGTTATACGAATATAACATACCATTAAGTCTTTCAAAAATGTAACAAATCTTTCAAACATGCCAAAATCAAGTGAGATAATTAAGACGCATAAAGAGAAGTTCCAGCACCAAGGGGTATAGAGAGAATGGCTACTATACGTAATACAGTGTATATTTGCACAAAGGGTAAATATCTAGGGTGTCTTATAGTTCGCTTCAGGGGAATACTCAGAGTCGTCCCATACCTTCCAGATTTAAAAAAAACATATTAATGAGTCATCAATCATTGCAGTCATATGTTCCATCCTACGGATGTCTGCCAAAGTGGACAAGAATTGTGAGAATGTGGGGGGTGAAATAGAAAGCCGGCACCTGGGTATAACCTGTTTTGCAGCCAGTAGAATAAAGGACATCAACCTCCCTGAAGTCTTGGGAATACCTGGGAAGGGGAGCCCCAATAAATAGTGTAAGGGGCTCAAGTGAATTGTAATAGCCGCAGCCAGGGGTTCTAAGCTAAGAATAAAAA
This sequence comes from Glandirana rugosa, assembly GCA_018402905.1. Lineage (NCBI taxonomy): Eukaryota > Metazoa > Chordata > Amphibia > Anura > Ranidae > Glandirana > Glandirana rugosa. The sequence continues at coordinate 702,810 of BLSH010472648.1, forward strand.
GCAAAGAAGACAGGGAACATCTCTGCCTGGTGCCATTACTCAAGGGGAACGACTGTGACAAGTGGGAGGACAGCCGTACTCATGAAGATGATGTTGAATATAATGCTCACAGGGCCTGAGTAAATGAACCTGAAAACCCGTAATGAGTAAGGACCGCAAATATAAACGGCCAGCTTTAGACGGTCAAAACTTTTTGAGCATCTAAGCTCAGCATTATAGCTGGGCAGTTAGTCTTAGTGAAGTGATCTATTAGGTCAATCGTGCCTCTTGTGTTATCACCTGCATGCCCTGTTGGGACAAATCCTACTTGATCTTTATGGATTAAAGACAGCAATATTAGTGACAATCTGTTAGCTAAGATCTTTGTAAATACTTTGTAATCAGAATTTAACAGTGATAAGGGTCGGTAATTATCGGGTGAAGATGGATCTTTTCCTTGTTTCGGTATGACAGTTATAAAAGCGTGTAGAAAATGTGCATGTGGGAGAGTACCTTTCTGTAAGGAGGAGAATATGTTCAACATATATGGGGACAGGACTGGGAGAAAAAGCTTTGTAATAGGAATATGGAAGGCCATCAGGACCCAGGGATTTATGTGATGGTAGATGTCTTATCACTTCTACAAATTCTTCAGGGGTGATGGCTGCGTTAAGTGTAGAGCGTTGTTCGGGGGATATCTTAGGTAGTGGTAAAGATGCCATAAAAGAGTCAAACTTCTCTTGTGTGAATTGAGAGTTTGGGTTGGAACTTAAGCAAATTATATAGGTCCTTATAAAAATCTTTGAATACCTTAGACATAGTCTGGGAGCAATAAGTGGGGGAACCATCTGGCTGTTTTAAGTGGTCAGGTATAGGCAAAAGTGGTCATGGCTTAAGTTTATGGACTAACATCCTATGTGGTTTATTAACAAATTCATAGAACGTCTGTCTAGAGTAGACCATACTAATGATTTGCAGATTCTGCTCATGTCTAATGATTTAATACCGTTTCGGACAGATACCACTGCTCGCAAACGTTCCACCGTGGGGGACTGAAGTAAATGCCTCTCGGCTGTGCGTAACTGAATCAGAAGTTCTGCATTCAGTTTAGTGGAGTCCTATTTCATATGGGAGCTGGCAGAGATGCATTCCCCCCTGAAGAAGGCCTTGTGGGCCTCCGAAAGGGGGGGGGCCCCCAACACTGAACCTTCGTTTATTTTGAAAAACTCAGACAGCTTTTGTTGTAGTTGGCCCTGGATGTTAGGATTACGTAGGAGTGATTCATTAAGGCAACAGTGACATGTCATGGGCTTGGAGGCAAATAGGGCAATTTCAGCTACAACAGATGCATGATTAGACCACGTAATAGGATTTATCTCTGAGGATATTACATTAGGCAACATAGGTGCAGTGACAAAAAAATTATCTAGCCTAGAGTATAATTTATGTGGGGGCGAGTAGAACGCATATTGCGGAATGAGGTTGACAATTTTTGAGCCTGGAGCGGGGAGGTAGATTGGAAGAGGGCATACCTATCTCTGGTCGAAGACATACACATATTAAAATCCCCTTCTATAACCATAAAGGGTTGCAAAAAGGACTGTAGCTTCTCAAAAACCTTTGTGAGAAAACCAATTTGTCCCGAGTTGGCAGTGTAAATATTTACCAAAGTAAAAGTTAGTTTTGTGCAAGTGAGCACAATTCAGGAGTATAAATCGGCCATGAGGGTCTAAATAGGAAGATTGAATGTGAATAGGGCATGACCGTTTCATTAATATCGCAGCCTTCCCGGATGGATCAGATGCGGTAAAAGCCTTGGGGAATTATTTAGATGCAAATTTGAAAGAGCTACCTGATTTGAAGTGAGTCTCCTGAATCATGATCACATCTGCTCCAGAGGACCTGAATTCTCTTAAAGCTATCCACCGCTTATGTATGGAATTCAGGTCCTTTACGTTACATGAGTAAATTCTAAAAGCCATATGACATCATATATGTAAACCGCGGACATTATTTGAGCAAAATGTATACATGAAGAAATTCCTGGTGCATAGGACTGAAAAGATATTAGGAAGAACATTATGAAAGCTTTGCAAGGTGCTGACAAAAGAGTCATCTCCAAAAAAGAAAAGCAGGTCATAAAAAAGGCCTGAATGAAAAAATAAAAGTGACAACAATGAGAAAAAAAGTCAAACATTGTGGTAGGCCTGAAGGATAAACAATCTTCAGGATTCCAAGGCAGCCGCCCAGGAATATAGTGAGGTGCATGACATTGCAAGATCCAACGGATAGGTCCCGTCTCTTCTGAGAAACATAGTATCATTAAACTAAGAGGTAAACAAGGCAAGACCAATGTCCTAAAAATATAAGTGAGATAAACAATATCAGAGAAAGGCTCCCTGACCAGAACATAGGATTCTCACACCTGGGGGCACAAGCACAGATGAACGGGGTCCAGTTCATCTGTGGAATTCTGGAAAATCATCGAGGAATATTCAGACATCAGGTGGGAAGTCTGGCTGGGGTGGCCCGTTGAGGAGTTGAAGATGGTTTTTGTGATCTTTGGCGAACTGGTGTCCAGATCTTAGCCGGTATCATGAGAGGTCTTGAAGTCAGGGAGGAAAGCTGTGGCTCTTCCTCGTGAATAGGTGGGAGACCCAGGTTGCGCAGGAATGATTCGCATTCATGAAGATCTCTTATGGAGTATTGGACTCAATCTTTAGATGCTGAGAGACGAAAAGGGGATCTCCATCGATGGGTAACTTGGTGGTTTTGTAGATGTGTGGTAACAGGGCGGAGACCCCTTCTCTTTGCCAGGGTGATGTGTGAAAGGTCACGGAAAATTAGAATTTTGTTTCCTTTAAAATCTATGCAAGATTATTGTGAGTAGCTACAGTAAGTGCCTCTTTACTTTCGTAGTAATGAAAGCAAACTATTATGTCTCTCGGGTTTGAGCCAGGGGGTGGTTTAGGTGCCAGGGATCTGTGGGCCTGGTCTAGTCGCCACTCGCCAGTCTATATCTGGGATGTGGAGGGCTAAGGTAACGAACAGCCGAAGAAGATATGGATGTATTTCCTTGTCACTGATAGATTCAGGGACCCCACGTATTCGTAAATTCTGACGGTGTTCCCTGTTCTCCAAGTCCTCCTGCTGGAGCTGCAGTTGAGAGACTGTGTTTAAGGGCAGCATTGTCTTCCTCAGGGACATGTACATATTGAACAAGTTCATTGAATTTGCTTTCCAGTGTATCTGTACGTTCCCCCAGTTTGTCAATTTCTCCCCTAAGTTCCTGAGCAATTTTTCCCACTTCTTTGGTGACATTATGAGTTAAGTCTTGCAATAGGGTATGTAACTTTAAGTCCAGCACAGCCACCGTTACCATCGCTGTAGGTTCAGGTATCTGAGTTGGGGAATCATTACTTAACATACCTTTGGCCGTTGCAAGCAAGTTGACGGGGTCCGGCGGTTCAGATAAGCTACTTGTGGCCTAAGTAGGAAGCGCTCCATGCTCTGTATAGGCCGGAACTGTGGCGGCGGATTGCACCCCTTATAAATGTGTTTTTGGAAGCCAGTCTTGCCCATGAGATGCCTGGGCGGTTCCGCTTGTGTGTGGTGTGGCCCCTGGGGCTGTAGTTGCTCGTATAGCAGTGCAGGAGCCGCAAGTGAAGAGATGGGGACCGGAGCTGGAGTCTCACGCGTCCTCCATATTAAAAGTTGCGCATGCGCCTCCTCAGGAAAATATTTTAATACCTAGAAATCATGATTGACTGGCTGCATTACAAAGAGTTAAATAATTGCAAAGGAAAATTTAGGAAGTTTTTCCCTTTACCTTAGAATCAGTGCAAGACATAAATCAAATATAAACAACATAAAATTCTCATAGTATACCCTCCCATATAATTCTGTAATATTCAAGAAAAAAGAAGAAAAGAGATGTTTGTACAGGCAGCACTAGGGAAAACACTTAGATAATATATCATTAAAATTAACTAACAAAAATGTTAATTTTATATCTACACATGCATGTAAAATAAATACAGTGGATAAATGTACATTATGTAAATATTCAACCATAGTTACACTATTTTTACCACAATGCTATTAATCACAAGCTTGAAAGGATTTGGTCACTTGTCTTGTCATCTGAAAGTTAATAGACACATTTCAGAACATACAAATATCTACATATAGCATACATTTGCATGTAATATTTTAATACTGGATGCCATGGTGATATCTTACATTTTGTACATTGAAGTATAAAACCAATTAGATCATCTCCTTCCATCTGTTTGCCTTCAGGACCACCTCTACGGACACAAGATGTGAGATCACCCAACCATCATGAGTGGAAAAAAGAGAAGGAACCTCAAACAAATAAGGCCAAGGGGTTCCGCAGTCAAGCATTGTGTCTGTGGAGAAGGTATATGCCACAATAAAAGAGGTTAGAGACAGCGTACAGGTTACAGGGAGAGGGATGGTAGAGAGATGCATGGGATCCTACCTGTGTTTCCTTAAGCAGGTACCTTTAGAAAATGGAACTGTCAAGCAAGGAAAAATGACTTTACTGCTGGTTAGAATCATCAAAACTTTTACATGGAAGTCAAAACTTAAAGCCAGCATGCAACAGTGCAGGAAACCCAGGCACACTGCTAAAAACCAGGGATGCATAATTGACTTGCTTAGCCTTCCACATCCTATGCACAAAAACTGGGAACTGGGATGCAGAAATGGCAGCAGGTGCTCTGGACTGATGGGTCAAATTTTGAAATATTTGGTTGTAGCAGGAGGCAGTTTGTTTGCAAAGGACTGGAGAGTGGTATATTAATGAGCGTCTGCAGGCAAAAGTGAAACATGGTGGAGGTTCCTTGCAAGTTTGGGGCTGAATTTCTGAAAATGGAGTTGTAGATTTGTCCAGGATCAATGGTGTTCTCAATTCTGAGAAATACAGGCAGATATTTATCCATTATGCCATACCATCAGGGAGGCATGTGATTGGCCCCAAATTTATTCTGCAGAAGGACATACAGCCAATGTAATTAAGAGGCTTCTCCATGGCTTCTTCACAGTAAGAGCTGTGAAAATGTGGAATAGACTCCCTCAAGAGCTGGTTCTATCCAACACAGTAGATTGCTTTAAACAGGCCTGGATTATTTCCTAAATGTAAATAATATAACTGGATACTAATATTCAGAGGTAAAGTTGATCCAGGGAATATCTGATTGCCTCTTGGGGGATCAGAAAGGAATTTTTCCCCTGCTGGAGCAAATTGGATCATGCTTTGCAAGGGTTTTTTGCCTTCCTCTGGATCAACTGTGGATATAAGATAGAAATTTTTTTTTTCTTTGGTTGAACTGGATGGACTTGTGTTTTTTTTTCAACCAGACTAACTATGTAAAGCTGGGTACACACTACAGCTTTTTTTGTGCAACCCAGAGGGTCAGAGCCGCTGTAAAAATGGTCAGCTCAGCTCCATCGCGAGGTTAGTCCAGCAATCTCCCCTACTGAGCTCCTGTGTTCTGATCAGCGCTTTCTTCCATTGGCTGAGAGAGCTGATCAAGAGTCGTTCAGCTGCTGGTTTTCCAGGTAGGGTTAGGTAGATGAAAATTAGCAATGGTGAGTATGGTTTAATGCAGGGCCAATGTGGCCTACTGGGAAATTTTCCGGTAGGCTGCCTGCCCTGGGTCCACTTATAGTTGTGACTGCACCGTGGTAAAGCCCTGGTGCCATAGCTGAAGTGCCTCTAAAGTCCTCCAGTCACTCCCTCCTCCGCCCTCCTCTCCAGTGGCGATCTCCCGCTGCGTCACAGAGCTTTGATCAGACCTGTTCTGTGGCCGCTGTAACAAAGTCCCGCCTACTAGACCTGGCTTCTGTGATAGACAGCACACTGATCCAATGCCGGGAAATTGAATCAGTGTGACATCTATCATAGGAGGTGGGACTTTGTTACAGTGCTGCCCAGGCAATTCAAATCCAAACTCCTTGACACAGCAGAAGATTGCTGCTATGTGTAACATACAGGCATTGATAGGCTGCACTGGTGGGCATTGCTAGGCTGCACTGGTAGGCACTGATAGGCTGCACTAGTGGGCACTGGTAGACTGCACTAGTGGGCACTGGTAGGCTGCACTGCTGGGCACTGGTAGGCTGCACTGGTGGGGACTGGTAGGCTGCACTGGGGGACTGGTAGGCTGCACTGGTGGGCACTGGTAGGCTGCACTGATGGGCACTGATAGGCTTCACTAGCAGACTGCATTTATGGGCACTAATAGGCTCTACCGATGGGCACTGATAGGCTGCACTGATGGGAACTGATAGGCTGCACTGATGGGCACTGGTAGGCTGCACTGGTGTACACTGGTAGGCTGCAGTGATGGGTACTGATAGGCTGCACTGATGGGTACTGATAGGCTGCACTGATGGGCTGCACTGGTAGGCACTGGGTGGCTGTATTGATGGGCACAAATAGGCTTTACTGGTGGGCACTGGTAGGCTGCACTGGTGGGCACTGGTAGGCTGCACTGATGGGCACTGGTAGGCTGCACTGATGGGATGCGCTGGTAGGCAGCACTGGAGGGCACTGGTAGGCTGCACTGGTGGACACTGGTGGGCTGCACTGGTGGACACTGGTAGGCTGCACTGATGGACACTGGTAGGCTGCACTGATGGGCACTGGTAGGCTGCACTGATGGGTGCTGGTAGGCTGCACTGACAAGCACTGGTAGGCTGCACTGATGGGCACTGGTAGGCTGCACTGATGGGTACTTATAGGCTGCAATGATGGGCACGTATAGGCTGCACTGATGGGCTGCACTGGTAGGCTGCATTGATAGGCACTAATAGGCTCTACTGGTGGGCACTGGTAGGCTACACTGATGGGCACTGGTAGGCTGCCCTGACGGGCACTGGTAGGCTGCACTGATAGGCTGCACTGGTAGGCTGCATTTTTGGGCAATAATAAGCTCTACTGGTGGGCACTGGTAGGCTGCACTGATGGGCACTGATAGGCTACACTGATGTGCACTGGTAGACTGCACTAATGGGCACTGGTAGACTGCACTGATGGGCACTGGTAAGCTGCACTGACAGACACTGGTAGGCTGCACTGGTGGACACTGGTAGGCTGCACTGGTGGGTACTAATAGGCTGCACTAATGGACACTGATAGCCTGCACTGGTGGGCACTGATAGGCTGCACTAATGGACACTGATAGGCTGCACTGGTGGGCACTGATAGGCTGTACTGGTGGGCACTGATAGGCTGCACTGATGAGCACTGGTAGGCTGCACCGACGGGCACTGATAGGCTGCACTGGTGGGCACTGATAGGCTGCACTGATGGGCACTGGTAGGCTGCACTGATGGGCACTGATTGGCTGCACTGGTGGGCTCTGGTAGGCTGCACTGATGGGCGCTGCTAGGCTACATTGATGGACACTGGTAGGCTGCATTGATGTGCAATGGTTGTCTGCACTGATGGGCACTGGTAGGCTGCATTTATGGGCATTGGTGGGCTGCACTGATGGGCACTGATAAGCTGCATTTGATGGGCTCTGGTGAGGCTGCATTGATCTCATTGATTGGCTGATTGTATCATGTCTGCAGTCTTTGACCATCTCCTGTATCATGTCTGCAGTCTCTGACCACCTCTTGTATCATGTCCTCAGTCTCTAACCATCTCCTGTATCATGTTTGCAGTCTCTGACCATCTCCTGTAGTATGTCTGCAGTCTCTGGCCGTCTCTTGCATCATGTGCACAGCCTCTGACATCTCCTGTACCATGTCTACAGCCTCTGACGATCTCTTGTATCATGTTCACAGTTTCTAACCATCTCTTGTATCATGTTCACAGTCTCTAACCATCTCTTGTATCATGTCTGCAGTCTCTGACCATCTCTTGTATCATGTCTGCAGTCTCTGACCATCTCTTGTATCATGTTCGCAGTCTCTAACCATCTCTTGTATCGTGTTCACAGTCTCTAACCATCTCTTGTATCATGACTGCAACCCCTGACCATCTCTTGTCTTTTATCATGTCTGCAGTCTCTGAGGGGGGAGTCTGGAGAGGAGTGAAGAGTGGGAGTGCCATCAGGATGGGGGTCATGGGAGAAGTCAGACGTGTGTGGACTCTGGATCGGAAGCTATAAGATAATACCAGAGGCACCAAGCTGGAGCCGACTGACTGAGCCCTGCACGGTGCACCTGAGAGGTCAGTGACAGCGCTGCCAGGCCAGTCTGAGGGGGGGTCACTGATGTAAGGGGGGAATGAATGCAATAATGGAATGGGGCACTAATACAAAGGTTTCCCCCTTATATCAATAACCCCCCTTACCTTAATGTATTCTTTCTGCAGAAGGTGGTCTCTGGTCACCAGAGTCCTCCCCACAATCCCAGAGTTCCTTTTAAATTGAATTTGCTCTTATATATATCAAGCCCTATGTGCTTTCATACCGGTCTTATCTATGTATAATGCACTCTTCAAATGTGCTTTAAAATGCATGTTTTTTCCTTTTATGAGCAAAAATATAATGAGGTTATGCTGTTGGGCTGGTGTAATAATACTATGGGGTTGGTATGAAATTATTTCCAGGGCTGGTTTTTATTCCCAGTCTGGCCTTGGTTTCATGCTCTTGCCCTCTAGATTGGTACAGTGAAACCACATGGTGTCTATTCAGTTTGAATACAATGGATGTTATTCTATAATATCTAACTCACCTCACAATTCAATTCACAGTAATAGAGTACTATAGTATACAGCACAATGTGTAAAGGGGGTGCGCTTCAATCTTTGTAACCCGCAACATTACAATTAATTATGATGTGGGGTAGCATTGTATAGAGCAGTGGTTCTCAACTTTAGTCCTCAGGACCCACTTACGCCCCTTTCACACCGGCATTCCATTCAGGTCCGCCTGTCCGTTTCAGGACAGGTTTCAGGCGGACCTGAACGGACACTCCATGCAGCCCTATGGAGCGGTGGATGTCAGTGGAGACAGATCCGCTAACATCTGCCGCTCTCTGATCCGATCCTGTCTGTGAATTCCAGACAGAGGGAAACCCTGTTTTCCATCTGTCTGTAGAATCAGATTGGAGCGGTCAGGAGTGGAGAGAATCAAAATGGTCAGTAAGCTGGGTCAAATCAGATCAAGGACAGGAACTGGAACAGGATACAGGGGAAAGCTGCAGATCAGACAGAAAGGTCCTAGTGCCATCCTTATACAGTATGCATCATTTTGGCAGCAGTGCTAATGGGCACGCGGACATTCCTGCCAGGAAGGTTGCTTGTGGAATTGTGCCCACGCATGCCCTCTGCCTTTGCATATCTGCTGCGCTATGGCCCACATGTCCCTGACAACACCCTTACAATAGGCTGATGGATCAGCTGACTTTCATAGGACGTGGGCTGGCACTTTTACAGAGCCCTATTATTGGCCATACTATCCCACCTGTTAGAACTGCAGACAAGTAAAGTAGAGGTTGGTCAACTCAAATTTCATTCCTACATTTTATGTAAATAGTTTTCACTTTAAATTCTTCTAGGGACACTCAAGGTGAGTTGACCTGACTAAACACATGCCGTAATAGACTCATAACCTCCACCAAGTGCAGTATGCATTATGCACCCAGGGATGAATACATGGAAAGGCAGACTGCTTGCATTCCAAGAATTCTTGTATGAGCACATACTGCACTAAATGCAAGTGCCACTCCGTGCACCACCCAACCCTGCCCAGCAGTTGTCAGCCTCTCACAAAGTTCTATGCTCCGTTCCCATATGCTGCGGCTGCGGCATGGGGTCCGGTGCATCCCTGTTCACTGATTCAGGTGCAAATTAGGTAGAATTTTTTGCCTGAATTCGCACTTGAATTGGACCAGAAGATGCACAGAACCCTTCTTCAATGCGGACCATGGCCTTGAGAGCCGGCCACACTTTTCTGTCATGCGAACTGGATGCGGAGAAATCAATTTGCAAATGTGTGTACCCAGCCTTACTCAAGCTGTTGGCAGTGGGGCTGGACCATAAGTCATCCACCTGCACATAAAAACCAGAGCCGCATGCATTGTGGTTAAATGCACAGCATGCATGAGGCTGGTTTAGCTGTTAAAAAAAATGAAAACACTTTACTTTGTGCAATGCTTGTATTCTTGCAAAGATTTTTGCCTTATACATTCCGGAACTTTAAGTCCACCCCAGGAATACACCTCTCCCTGTTGGCAATTTATTACTGATCTGCAGCCTGGGAAATAGTTAAATCAAGTCTGCTGAAGAAAGGTTTGTGTTTCTTTTGTAAAACTGTTCCTTCAGGCTAATAAGCATAAGGGCTCTTTCACACTAGCAGAGCCCATTTTGACGGGCTCCACTGCTCAGCGGGGATCATCTGTTGATCCCCACTGAGCCGGCGGATAACAGGACAGTCTCTGCACTGTCCTGTCACAGCTCCAATCTCCTCTATGGAGGATCGGATGAACATAGACCGTCTGTCCGTGTTTATCTGATCCGATCCGCCAGACGGATGGAAAATAGGTTAAAACAATAGAGATGGACTCCCCCCATTCTTTTCTCCCAACCATTCATGGCGAGTGGTCCCCCCATTCTTTTCTCCCAACCATTCATGGCGAGTGACTGAACTCCCGGAGAGGTGCTATCCTGGACGACTCTGGAGACACCGCAAAACGGATGATTCTGGCGTATAGTGAATAAAGATCCGGGTCCCGTCTCTTCCCAGCACGGACGATCTGATGACACCAGAGTAACCCCATTCACGGTGGAATAAACCCCCGCTTTCTACTCACCTTGGTCTGGTAAGCGTACACCCATTATTTGAGCTTTGGAGTTTTTTGGTGCCTTACCTGTTTGACAAGATGAGATCTGTGTGAAATACCCTTTGGACTCATATTTTCATCCCTATGCAGAGCATATACCACATGAACTAATTTTTGTAACTCGCACAAATTGTTTATACTTTATTCATATACCTAATTGTTTTCTATTTGCTCAGTGTTATTTATTTGGGGCGCTGCAATATATTTTTATAGATATGGATGGAAAATAGGGTTTCCATCTGTTTGTTTTTGGCGGATCGGAGCGGATCGGGTGTCAGTGGACATGTCACCGCTAACATCCGTCGCTCCATAGAGATCAATGGAGCGTCTGTTCGGGTCCGCCTGAAAAACTGACAGGCGGACCCGAATGATCCGCCCGTGTGAAAGGGGCCTTAGGCTTGAGCAGCCTGTTCGTTATACAGTAATTGCTGGTGTGTGGTTAAAGCAGATATTTTCAAGTTTCATGTATTTACTTTTCAGGACTACAACATATGCATATAGCTTGTAGACTGCACAAATCAATGCACCACTGTTTTGTCACTGGACCGGTATCTGTGCCTAAAAAGGTTACATCAGCTAATTATCCCCAGCTCACAATATACATATATTCTATACTATAGTGATGGTACAAGGATAGCAGAAAATAAATAAATTAGCATGCAATACACTGCTCTCTTAGGCCAGGTTCACACTGGTGCGATGTGGGAACCACAGCGATTCCTGTGCGGGTTCCTACACCGTATCAGAATCACAGGCTGTTCACGCTGCCCTCTATGAGCCGCTGCGGGTGTCAGTATACAGTTAAGGACACCCCCCCAAATTGGTTTGCAGAATGCAGTGCAAACTGTGGAATCGGATCGCATGGGTCTGGACACCCATGCGATCTGATTCCAGTGTGGACAAAAAAAAGGGTCCTGCACCATTTTAGAGTGAATGCGATGTGATTTTAGCCATACAAACTGTATGGCCAAATTTGCACCGCACAGACATCGCATGCCATGTGCACAGGAATGAGCTGCAAATCACATGCAGTAACTGCAATCGCATTAGTGTGAACCCAGCCTTAGGATCCATGCACAATAGTTTAAAAATTGCTGCTTCCACAGTATTTTTGTGTTCTGCCTGTAGAAGCAGCTCAATGTTATCCTATGTGTCCATGTGCATTAGGACGATTTTTTTTCCATAGGATTGAATGTTAGTAAATGTTACACTAAGGCTACTTTCACACTGGAGCGTTTTACAGATGTTATTTAGCTAAAAATAGCGTCTGTAAAGCGCCTCAAAAGTCCCCCCCCATCCACCCCAAT
>BLSH010472649.1:11652-24531 GCA_018402905.1 Glandirana rugosa
GGCGCACAGTGCACCAGAGTCCGATCACATCCCTCTCGTACGACAGCCGCGACACTCCCTGTCTAATGGTTAGATTATAGTAGAGTAGGACGTAATGTCTGTCTAAGGACCGCCACGACACTCCCCTTTCGAATCGCAAGATTTTGTTAGACTATGACCTGATCCATCTCAAATGATCACGACACTCCCTATCTAATGGCTAGATTATAGAGTAGGAGGTAATAGAACTAGGAGATGATTTTAGAACAATAATTTGTCCCTCACAGCACTAGTAAACTGTACCTAGTCCAGTATCAGATTGTTTTAGAACGCTAAGCTTTCCCCTCACAGCACCGCCAGGAACCTGTCTGTAATGGAGGATGAGATATTAGATCGGTAATCTATCCCTCACAGCACTAGTAAACTCTACCTAGTCCAGTATCAGATTGTTTTAGAACGCTAAGCTTTCCCCTCACAGCACCGCCAGGAATCTGTCTGTAATGCAGGATGAGATGATATTAGATTGGTAATCTGTCCCTCACAGCGCCGACAGCATGCTCTCCCTACACTAGCCTGAGACCACGTGACACGCGGCATACGTGACTCCAGCTCATATAGAGGCTGGGTCACATGATGCACTAGCCTATCGTAGGCATGGCTGTGATGGCTTCTAAGGGCAAACGAGTGAAACGCTTGTTGATTGGCTGCCCTGCAGCTATTCAACAGGTGCCAAAAATAGTCTGGGTCACATGATGCACTGGCCAATCACAGCCATGCCATTAGTAGGCATGGCTGTGATGGCTTCTAAGGGCAAATGAGTAAAACACTTGTTGATTGGCGGCCCTGCAGCTATAGAAAAGGCACGCAAAATACCCGAATACCGAACCCGGACTTTTTTGCAAATGTTCAGGTTCGGGGCACGGACACCCCAAAGTCCGGTACGGACCCGAACTTTACGGTCCGGGTTCGCTCAACTCTACATAGAATGCATTAAGGTGAAAAAACCTTGAGGGTTTACAACTAGAGTTGAGCGAACCCGGACTGTAAAGTTCGGGTCCGTACCAGACTTTAGGGTGTCTGTGCCCCGAACCCGATCCCGGACATTTCAAAAAAAGTCTGGGATCGGGTTTGGTATTCGGGTATTTTTTGGTGCCTGTTGAATAGCTGCAGGGCAGCCAGTCAACAAGCATTTCACTTATTTGCCCTTAGAAGCCATCACAGCCATGCCTACTAATAGCATGGCTGTGATTGGTCAGTGCATCATGTGACCCAGCCTCGATATGAGCTGGAGTCACGTAGTGCCGCGTGTCACATCGTCTTGTACTGGAGAAGGGAGAGGTTCATGGCGCTGCTGTGAGGGAGAGATTAGCGTTCTAATATCTCATCCTGCATTAGGGTCAGGTTCCTGGCGGTGCTGTGAGGGATAGATTAGCGTTCTAAAATCATCTGATACTGGAGTAGAGGCAGGTTCCTGGTGCTGTGAGGGAAAGATTAGCATTTTAATATCAGCTCATACTGCATTAGGTACAGGTTCCTGGTGCTGTGAGGGAAAGATTAGCATTCTAATATCAGCTCATACTGCATTAGGTACAGGTTCCTGGTGCTGTGAGGGAAAGATTAGCATTCTAATATCAGCTCATACTGCATTAGGTACAGGTTCCTGGCGCTGTGAGGGAAAGATTAGCGTTCTAATATTAGCTCATACCGCATTAGGTACAGGTTCCTGGTGCTGTGAGGGAAAGATTAGCATTCTAATATCTCATACTGCAGTAGGGACAGGTTCCTGTCAGTGCTGTGAGGGACAGATTAATGTTCTAATATCATCTCATACTGATGTTGTCAGGGATACCATATGCAGGTATCCAGCAGGGATGATCAGATCAGTTGGCTGCATTTAAAGGAATCAGGACCAGGTGTAAGTTGAAAATATGAAGATATTTATTACACAAATAGCACACTTCAAACACCAAAACACCAGCAAACATAAATGAGCAAGTAAAAGATGAAAACACACCAAACCCCAAAATAAACACCTAACTATCTGACTAATTAAATACAAACGAAGAAAACACACATATATAATAAGCAACCAGGGATGCCAGATAAGGGGAACAGGGAGCCAGGTACTGGGAGCAGAAGGAGAGCAAGGAAGCAGGTACAGGAATCAGGTCTCTGGGTCTGGATCGCAGATCAGGGATCAGAGCAGGTCAGATTCAGGAATGGACACAGCTTGCAGGGAAAATATCGAAGCATTGGGACAGGGAACAAGGCGGGCTTATATGGACCCAGCAGACCCATCAGGTGCAGCTTAATGACCTGTAAGCTCAATCTCCTGGGAGACACCCGCTGGTGGCCATCAGAACTACACCATTTGGTTTTCCAAACACTGCCACCAGCAGGTGACCCAAGCAAGGACACAGATCTGACAGATGTAGGGAGAGGTTCCTGTAAGTGCTGTGAGGGACAGATTATTGTTCTAAAATCATCTCATACTGCAGTAGGGACAGGTTCCTGTCGGTGCTGTGAGAGAAAGATTATTGTTCTAAAATCATCTCATACTGGTGTAGGGAGAGGTTCCTGTCAGTGCTGTTAGGGACAGATTATCATTCTAAAATCATCTCATACTGCAGTAGGGACAGGTTCCTGGTGGTGCTGTGAGGGACAGATTATTGTTCTAAAATCAACTCATACAGCTGTAGGGACAGGTTCCCGTCGGTGCTGTGAGGGACAGATTATCGTTCTAAAATCATCTCATACTGGAGTAGGGACAAGTTCCTGTCAGTGCTGTGAGGGACAGATTATCATTCTAAAATCATCTCATACTGCAGTAGGGACAGGTTCCTGTCGGTGTTGTGAGGGACAGATTATTGTTCTAAAATCATCTCATGCTGCAGTAGTGACAGGTTCCTGTTGGTGCTGTGAGGGACAGATTATTGTTCTAAAATCATCTCATACTGCAGTAGGGACAGGTTCCTGGCGGTGTTGTGAGGGACAGATTATTGTTCTAAAATCATCTCATACTGCAGTAGTGACAGGTTCCTGTCGGTGCTGTGAGGGACAGATTATTGTTCTAAAATCATCTCATACTGCAGTAGGGACAGGTTCCTGGCGGTGTTTTGAGGGACAGATTATCATTCTAAAATCATCTCATACTGCAGTAGGGACAGGTTCCTGTCGGTGCTGTGAGGGACAGATTATTGTTCTAAAATCATCTCATACTGCAGTAGGGACGATTCCTGGCGGTGCTGTGAGGGACAGATTATCGTTCTAAAATGATCTCATACTGCAGTAGAGACACTTTCCTGTCGGTGCTGTGAGGGACAGATTATCGTTCTAAAATCCTCTCATACTGCAGTAGGGACAGGTTCCTGTCGGTGCTGTGAGGGACAGATTATTGTTCTAAAATCATCTCATACTGGTGTAGGTAGAGGTTCCTGTCGGTGCTGTGAGAGACAGATTATCGTTCTAAAATCTTCTCATACTGCAGTAGGGACAGGTTTCTGTCAGTGCTGTGAGGGACAGATTATCATTCTAAAATCATCTCATACTGCAGTAGGTACAGATTCCTGGCGCTGTGAGGGAAAGATTAGCATTCTAAAATCATCTCATACTGCAGTAGGGACAGGTTCCTGTCGGTGCTGTGAGGGACAGATTATTGTTCTAAAATCATCTCATACTGGTGTAGGTAGAGGTTCCTGTCGGTGCTGTGAGAGACAGATTATCGTTCTAAAATCTTCTCATACTGCAGTAGGGACAGGTTTCTGTCAGTGCTGTGAGGGACAGATTATCATTCTAAAATCATCTCATACTGCAGTAGGTACAGATTCCTGGCGCTGTGAGGGAAAGATTAGCATTCTAATATCATCTCATACTGCATTAGGGACAGGTTCCTGTCGGTGCTGTGAGGGACAGATTATCATTCTAAACTCATCTCATACTGCAGTAGGGACAGGTTGCTGTCGGTGCTGTGAGGGACAGATTATCGTTCTAAAATCATCTCATACTGTAGTAGGGACAGGTTCCTGTCGGTGCTGTGAGGGACAGATTATCGTTCTAAAATCATCTCATACTGGAGTAGGGACAGGTTCCTGGCGGTGCTGTGAGGGACAGATTATCGTTCTAAAATCATTTCATACTGCATTAGGGACAGGTTCCTGTCGGTGCTGTGAGGGACAGATTGTTGGTCTAAAATCATCTCATACTGGTGTAGGGAGAGGTTCCTGTCGGTGCTGTGAGTGACAGATTATCAATCTAAAATCATCTCATACTTCAGTAGGGACAGGTTCCTGTCGGTGCCGTGAGGGACAGATTATCGTTTTAAAATCTTCTCATACTGCAGTAGGGAGAGGTTCCTGTCGGTGCTGTGTGGGACAGATTATCGTTCTAAAATCATCTCATACTGCAGTAGTTACAGGTTCCTGGTGCTGTGAGGGAAGGATTAGCATTCTAATATCACCTCATACTGCATTAGGGACAGGTTCCTGTCGGTGCTGTGAGGGACAGATTATCATTCTAAAATCATCTCATACTGCAGTAGGGACAGGTTCCTGTCGGTGCTGTGAGGGACAGATTATCGTTCTAAAATCATCTCATACTGCAGTAGGGACAGGTTCCTGTCGGTGCTGTGAGGGACAGATTATCGTTCTAAAATCATCTCATACTAGTGTAGGGAGAAGTACCTGCTGCTAGTATGAGCGGTGCATTTCTTGCACAAAAATAAAAAGTGCGTCTGCGTTCCTATTTTTTAAAAAAAAAGAATAATAATTTTTTTTTTTTTTTTATTATTATTAATAAATAGTGCTACATAGTACATTTGCGTCCAGAATGAGGAGAGCGTCAAATAAGGAATGTGGTCGTGGTGCTGCTGGTGTTGGTGGTGTTGGTGAAGTTCCTGTTGCAAGGAGAGGATGTAGTCGATTTGTGCCAGCTACACGCACAAGTGAAACACCTTCCTCAGGTGTGAGTAGCCGACAGAACCTTCAACGTTATATGGTAGGCCCGAATGCCGCTCAACGAATGGTGAGGCCAGAACAAGTACTGGCGATAGTAGATTGGGTGGCTGACAATGCCTCCAGTTCCTTCACATTGTCTTCCACACGGTCCCTTGATAAAAGCTCAGAGTTGACACCTGAACCCCATGTCCATCTGTCTTTCACCTCAGCCCCTTGTAAATCAGACAAGCAGTCTGAGCCCCAAGTCATGCAGCAGTCTCTTATGCTTTTTGATGACTCTGCTGGTGTGCTTTCTGTGGGCAATCCACATAGCCCTGCCCCAGAAGTGGAAGACATTGAGTGCATCGATGCCCAACCACTTCTGTTTCAGGATGAGGACATGGAAACGCCACCGCAGCACGTCTCTGATGATGACGAAACTCAGGTGCCAACTGCTGCGGCTTTCCACAGTGTGCAGACTGACAAGGAGGGCAGTGGTGAAGGGTGGGTGGAAGATGATGTGGAGGATGATGAGGTCCTAGACCCCACATGGAATGAGGGTCATGCGAGTGACGTGTGGAGTTTGGAGGAAGAGGTGGTGGTCGCACAGAGGCACCAGCACAGCAAAAGAGGAAACAGGTTGCAAAAGCGGAGCGACCGTCCCCTAGACAGTACGCCTGCTACTAGCCACCGCACCCAGGGACTTAGCACACCAAAGGCAGCTCAAAGGAGTTCCCCGGTGGGGCAGTTCTTCAGACAATGTGCTGACGACAAGACACAAGTGGTTTGCACGCTGTGCAATCAGAGATTGAAACGAGGCATTAATGTTCTAAACCTGAGCACAACCTGCATGACCAGGCATCTACATGCAAAGCAGGAGCTGCAGTGGAATAAGCACCTCAAAATCCAAGAAAGGTCCTGGCCTCCTCCTGCTTCGTCTTCTGCTGCTGCCTCGGCCTCTTCCTCCACCTCTACAGTGCCAATGTCACCTGCCACCCAGCAATGTGACAACAACGCCACCATGTCCGCCACCATCCCCAAGCATTTCCACACGGTCCCAAGGAAGCTTACGGCTCTCCATCTCCCAAACACTGGAGAGAAAGAGGAAGTACCCCCCTATCCACCTGCGATCCCTGGCCCTGAATGCCAGCTTTTCAAAATTCCTTGCCTTTGAAATGCTGTCATTCCGTCTGGTGGACACGGACAGTTTTAAAAACCTGATAGTGGTGTCTGTCCCACAGTACGTGGTTCCCAGCCGCCACTACTTTTCCAGTCGAGCCATCCTTTCCCTGCACAAACAAGTCGGGGACAAGATCAAGTGTGCACTGCGCAACGCCATCAGTGGCAAGGTCCACATAACCACTGATAAGTGGACCAGTAAGCACGGGCAGGGATGCTATATCTCGCTAACTGCACACTGGGCAAATGTAGTGGCGGGTGGGCCTGAGGCGGCTAGCCGTTTGGTGCATGTCCTTCCGCCACCAAGGATTGCAGGGCATTTCTCTTTGCCTCCTGTTGCCTCCTCCTCCTACTCTGCTTCCTCCTCCTCTACCACCTCCTCATCCGGTCAGCGTAACACCTTCACCACCAACTTCAGCACATCCAGGGGGAAATGACAGCAAGCTGTTTTAAAATTGATATTTGGGGGATAAACCCCACACTGCGCAGGAGCTGTGGACGGGCATTGAACAACAGACCGATGAGTGGTTGTTGCCACTGAGCCTCAAGCCTGGCCTGGTGGCGTGTGATAATGGGCAAAATCTCGTAGCAGCTCTGGGCCTAGCCGGTTTGACGCACATCCTTTGCCTGGCACATGTGCTGAATTTGGTGGTGCAGAAATTTCTAAAAAACTGCCCGGATATGTCAGAGCTGCTGCATAAAGTACGGGCCGTCTGTGCACGCTTTCGGCGTTCTCACCCTGCTGCTGCTCGCCTGTTGCGTTGCAGCGGAACTTCGGCCTTCCCGCTCATCGCCTCCTATGCGAAGTGCCCACAAGGTGGAACTCCACCTTGCACATGCTGGAGGGACTGTGCGAGCAGCAGCAGGCAATAGTGGAGTTTCAGCTGCAGCATGCACGGATCAGTCGCTCTGCGGAACAGCACCACTTCACCACCAACAAGTGGGCCTCCATGCGAGACCTGTGTACCATATTGCGGTGTTTCGAGTACTCCACCAACATGGCCAGTGCCGATGACGCTTTTCTCAGCATTACCATCGCACTTCTATGTCTCCCTGAAAAAACACTTTGGGCGATGATGAAAGAGGATGTGGCACAGGAGGAGGAGGAAGAGGGGTCATTTCCACGGTTATCAGGCTAGTCATTCACAAGTGGCGCGGAGGGTGGGTTCCTGCACCAGCATAGGCCAGGTAAAACATTTTCAAGCCAGGGCACAGTTCTGTAGGATGAGGAGGATGAGGATGATGAGGTGGAGGAGGAGGAGGAGGAACTGTGTTCACAGCAAGGTGGCACCCAACGCAGCTCGTGGGCATCACTGGAGCGTGGCTGGGGGGATACGGAGGACACAGATGATACACCTCCCACAGAGGACAGCTTGTCTTTGCCTCTGGGCAGCCTGGCACACATGGCCGACTACATGCTGCAGTGCCTGCGCAATGACAGCCGAGTTGCCCACATTGTAACTTGTGCTGATTACTGGTTGGCCACCCTGCTGGATCCCCGTTACAAGGACAATGTGCCGTCCTTAATTCCCTCACTGGAGCATGAACGAAAGATGCGTGACTATGAGCACACGCTGGTAGACGCGCTGCTGAGGGCATTCCCAAATGACACCGGGGGCTCAGTGGAAGCACAAGGCAAAGGCAGAGGAGGAGGAAGAGGTCGCCAACGCAGCTGTGGCACCGCCAGCACCTCAGAAGGCAGGGTTAGCATGGCCGAAATGTGGAAAAGCTTTGTCAGCAGCACGCCACAACAAACAGCACCACGAGCTGATAGCCAACATCTTCGCAGGAGGCAGCATTTCAGCAACATGGTGCAAGAGTATGTGTGCACACGCCTACAAGTACTGACTGATGGGTCTGCCCCATTCAACTTCTGGGTCTCCAAATTGGGCACATGACCTGAGCTTGCCCTTTATGCCTTGGAGGTGCTGGCCTGCCCTGCAGCCAGTGTATTGTCTGAACGTGTGTTTAGCACAGCAGGGGGCATTATCACAGACAAGCGCAGCCGCCTGTCCACAGCCAACGTGGACAAGTTAACGTTTATTAAAATGAACCAGGCATGGATCCCACAAGACTTGTCTGTACCTTGTGCAGAACAGACATTTAGACTGGCCTCACACAGCCATTGGTATGCTTTTTTTTTTTTGAATATGTCTCAATATTTTGGGGGCTACCCCAATTAGAAAAAAAAAACAAACAAACAAAAAACAGTGTTGGCTACCTCCTCTTCCTCCACCGCCACTTCTACCTACACTGCCATGGTCACCGCCTCCTCAACCTCTAAGCTCCTACTCCACATCCACCTCCTCCAATTTTTATTTTTTTAATTTAATTTTAAGTTATTTCCCTATCCACATTTGTTTGCAGGACACTTGTCCTACTCTTACCCCCATTTTGCTTCCTTTTGCAGCCCTCTAGCCCTTTCCAGGACTTTTTTAGAGCCTTTTTGTTGCCCAAAAGTTCGGGTCACCATTGACTTCAATGGGGTTTGTAGTCCGGGGTCAAGTTCGGGTCAAGTTCGGTGCTGAACACGAACGTTTTCGCGAAGTTCGGCCAAACCTGACGAAGCCGAACATCCAGGTGTCTGCTCAACTCTATTTACAACCCCTTTAAAGTGGCTGTTACCCTTGACAACCACTTTAACCTACAGGTAAACCTATAATAAGGCTTACCTGTAGGTTCCCTGCATATCTCCTAAACCTGCACAGTTTAGGAAATATACAGTGTACTGTGATGTGGCCACACCATCGGGCACATGCGCAGTAAAGAAACGGGCTCAGTGCCGTTCTTTCACTGAGATCGTGCCGCGATTGGCGGCGCGGGAGTGACGTCACAGGACTCTGGCAAGTCACAGAGCCCGAGATCACAGCCCCGGAAGGAAGAGCGGCAGAAGATGGACGGGGCCTGGAGTGGGGACATCGTGAAACAGCGCGGGCTTCCAATGCAGGTAAGTACCACATAATGGGCTAATATGCAACGCATACTAGCCCATTATGTTGTTACATTGTAGGGTAATAAAGAAGAAATAAAACCCATCAGGGTTTACTTCCTCTTTAATTCTCTGCATGGTTAAACCCATTCCCAGTGAGGGTCATGGGGGGGTTGGTCACCCTACTACATTTAACACCCCTTCAGGAAAGCCGCAAACAGTTTGCTGAAGACAAGCAGACTCAGGACATAGATTACTGGAACCATGTCTTGTGGTCTGATGAGACCAAGATAAACTTATTTGGTTCAGATGGTGTCAAGCGTGTGTGACAGCAACCAGGTGAGGAGTACAAAGACAAGTGTGTCTTGCCTACAGTCAAGCATGGTGGTGGGAGTGTCATGGTCTGGGGCTGCATGAGTGCTGCCAGCACTGGGGAGCTACAGAACATTGAGGGAACCATGAATGGCAACATGTACTGTGACAGACTGAAGCAGAGCATGATCCCCTCCCTTCAGAGACTGGGCCGCAGGGCAGTATTCCAACATGATAACGACCCCAAACACACCTCCAAGATGACCACTGCCTTGCTAAAGAAGCTGAGGGTAAAGGTGATGGACTGACCAAGCATGTCTCCAGACCTAAACCCTATTGAGCATCTGTGGGGCATCCTCAAGCGGAAGCTGGAGGAGTGCAAGGTCTCTAACATCCACCAGCTCTGTGATGTCATCATGGAAGAGGACTCCAGTGACAACCTGTGAAGCTCTGGTGAACTCCATGCCCAAGAGGGTTGAGGCAGTGCTGGAAAATAATGATGGCCACACAAAATATTGACACTTTGGGCCCAATTTGGACATTTTCACTTAGGGGTGTACTCACTTTTGTTGCCAGTGGTTTAGACATTAATGGATGTGTGTTGAGTTATTTTGAGGGGACAGCAAATTTACACTGTAAGGCCTCATACACACGGACGTTTTTTGACGCCGGCATTTTCTGGCGTTTTTTGCAGCTCTCCATGTTAGTCAATGGCCCCATAAAAACGCAGACATTTTTGAGCTGTAGATGGCGTCGGCGTTAGTGAGCTGAAACTAGAACCCACAGCCAGTGCGTTCTGAGGCTGTAACGTTTTGGCGTTTTTTGACGCCGACGCTGCAAAACGCCAACTAACGCCAACTAATACTGTACCGGTGTTAACCAGCGTTTTTTGACGCCGACGTTTTTAGGTTGAAAAATAGCAAAGGGATGATTTTTTAAAAAAAACTCCTATTGACGCCGACGCTCACTAACGCCGATGCATAACGCCGAAAAACACAGATTTTTTTTCCTTGACATCGGGTTCGACATTTTGTTTATTTTTTAAGAAACGTCAGTGTGTATGAGGCCTTATACAAGCTGTACACTCACTACTTTACATTGTAGCAAAGTGTCATTTCTTCAGTGTTGTCACATGAAAAGATAGAATAAAATATTTACAAAAATGTGAGGGGTGTACTCACTTTTGTGAGATACTGTATAAACACACATAAGTGTTCCTACATAGTACATGATGTATTAAGAATGTATTAAATGTAACCCAGACTGCATATAAACATGATTGATTGCACACATGATATTGTAAAAATTGATTCAAAATTCTTCAAGGTGGTCTCATAGTAGACACACAGTAGCTGTGACAATACATCGATAGAAAGATCTATGCATGTTTCGTGGATAACTTCCACTCATCAGGAGAAAAATTGGATATAGGTAAGTCTGTAATGAAATATAAATGCCAAATAGCATAATAACTAAAATAACAGGAAAAAGGGGAACCACGTCTTAATGATGGCAGTGTCCTCTTACAAAAATGGTTCAGGAATGGTTTAAGGAACACAGCTAGTTTGAGGTGTTGACTTGGCCTCCAAATTCTTCAGATCTCAATCCAATCAAACATCTGTGGGATGTGCTGGAAAAACAATCCATGAAGGCCGCACCTCACAACTTACAGGATTTAAAGGCATCTGCTACTGACGGCTTGGTGCCGGATGGCACAGAATACCTTCACAGGTCTGGTGGTGTCCATACCTCAATGGGTCAAGGCTCTATTGACAATAAGGCAGGGGTAGGCAAGCTTGGCCCTCCAGCTGTGGTGAAACTACAAGTCCCATGAGACACTGCAAGACCCTGACAATCACAGGTATGACTCCTAGAGGCAGAGGCATGATGGGATCTGTAGTTTCACCACAGCTGGAGTGCCGAGGTTGCCTACACCTGCAAAAGGGGGTCCTAAGTAGGGTTGCCACGTCATCCCTTTAATCCAGGACACATATGAATTACACAGGTTCTGTGGCTGATTACGTTGGTTAATTAAACTCACTTGGTACCTCATCTGCATTGAATTAGCCTCAGAACTGTAATTAATGCGTGTCCTGGATTAAAGGGATGATGTGGCAACCCTGGTCCTAAGCCCTGTACACACGATCAGAAAATTGTACGGAAAATATCGCTTTCCAAGCGATCGTGCGATAATCGGATCGTTAGTACAGAGCTTTCAAGAGCCGATCACGACGGTTCATCTGATTGGACATGCATGGAAAATTATTTTGCACAATGCCCGATTGTGCGATTTTCATTTAATCAGTACAGCTGTCGTTCGAAAATACAATACCGATCGACTACAACACAATCACATCGCTTCCGATTTTTTATTCTGTCGTATGAGAATTTTTATGACTACATTAAACTCTGTCGATTCGATCTGAGATTAGCATGCAAAAAAACGCGGACAATCATTTGCCCAATAATCTCATGGTGTGTAGCGGGCATCACTCAGCGTTAGGTAGGTGGTCATACAGTTATGGCTGATGATGGGTGCACACAGACTGCCCATATAATACAATAGTCATTTATCTGCTGATCACTGTTGGGGGTTTCCCTGCACCCAGGGACTGTCCTTACACCTGCACAGGACATGTCTGTCACACATGATAAACATCAAAATGGTGACAAACAAGAGCCCCGCCCCCCTCTCAGCAGCCTTTCTTTAATCGGCACTAAGATGGCGACACCGGCTCCGCCTCCCATCTCTTCCATAATCACCATGGCAACAGCTTCAGCCGTCTTCTTCACTTATCCCAGCCATACACTGAACGGCACCGCCCCCGTTCTGCCCATCACGTCCCCTGGGCGGTGCCAGCCACGCCTTCCTTCAACACGGACCGCTTTACTGATTCTGTCGCCAGCAGAGGCTTCCTCTAGCGGGCACGCCCACACTGACTAATGTGAGGAGAGTCACCGAAACCGGAAGCGGTACCGGGAAGCAGCAGAGACAGGCGGAAGCGGTGGCATCTCTCCGGTGTTCCCTGCGGAGGGTGAGGAAGTGTGGGGGGAGTGAGTGTGAGCGGAGCGTGTGTTCTTCTATGTGTGCTACCTCATGCCTGTGTGATGGAGGAGAGCTCATGTATCATCCAATACACAGTGTATGGGGCTATAATACCGGGGACACTTCATTCATATGACTCTGCTGTGTGTGTATATATATAAACACACATATATATAAACACACAATTGTACACACACACATATATATACACACAATTGTACACACACACATATATATATACACACAATTGTACACACACACATATATATATAAATACAGTAAGTGTGAAATTGATGGCAGTGTCCCATCCCAGAAAAGTTGGTACAGTCCATGTTTTCCATGTTTGTTATTCTTTTAACCCCTTGCAGACCGGGCCTCTGCTGACACTTCTCACATGCATGTAAACACGTTGTCTTTTTTTTTTTTGCTAGAAAATGACAGAGCCCCCCCCAAACATTATTATTTTACATACATTTTTATGTCGCGGCATTTGCAATGTTTAT
>BLSH010472649.1:32932-50088 GCA_018402905.1 Glandirana rugosa
TAATGTCACTTCAGCGCGACTCAACGGGGCGTTCAGCCTGAGGTAATTGACGTGACTTTTAGTGCCATTACGGACTACCTCTAGCACCCCACCCCCACTTAGCTCTAGCGTTAAAATGATGCTAATTAACACGTCGAGATCGTAGATTGGTACTAGAAACCCGGGAATCCGTACTAAGACACTACCTGTAACGACGTACCCGAGTCCTTATGTAGGTCTTTTAGTGGCAGATACTTGTGTCAAGCGGTACGGTAGCTATTTAGAACAGTTCTCCACTTTGCAACAGACCATTTAAAATGAGATTTGGCCTAGAGAAGTTGGCGGTCTGTCTGGATCATGGGTTCTTCTTTGCATGATAGAGCTTTACCTTTTTCATTTATCGATGGCATGGCGAACTGTGTTCATAGACGGTGATTTTCTGGATGTATTCCTGAGCCCATGCAGCAATGTCCATCACAGAATCATGCCTAAGGGCCCAAAGATCATGGTTAGATGCTAGAGCTGCACAATTAATCGTAGTAAAATTGCGATCTCGATTCACCCCCACCCCACGATCTCCATCAGGCATTACCGTGATTTTCAGTGCAGTTAATGGAGTCCGACTTGCGGGGCAACTCAGCGCGACTTCACTGTAATAGAAGTCAATGCAAGTCGCCTGAAGTCTTTTCTAAGTCGGAGCAACTTGAGTCTCTGGGCAGAGAGCCAAGTTCTGAAGTCACTGCTGATAAAAGAAGCTAGAAGAGATACAATGTAATTACTTCAAAGGAATGAACTCCCATGTATAGAAGATGTTTAGTTTAACCATTTAAAGACTACATCATTTGCTGCTTACAAATAAAAATCCAGTATTTTTTGCTAGAAAATGACTTAGAACACCCAAACATTATATATTTTTTTAGCAGAGACCCTAGAGAATAAGATGTCGGTTGTTGCAATATTTTATGTCACACGGTATTTGCGCAGTGGTCTTCCAAATGCAATTTTTTTGGAAAAATTACCCTTTTAAAAAAATAAAATAAACAGTGCTGTTAGCCCAATTTTTTAGTATATGTAAGATGTTACGCCGCGAGAATCGTGATCTTTTTTCTGAGCAAAAAAATCATGATTCTCATTTTGGCCAGAATCGTGCAGGTCTAGCAGCTAATATTGTCTTTCAACCTTGTCCCTTGTGCACAGAGATTTCTCCAGATTCTCTGAATCTTTTGATATTATGTACTGTAGATGTCTAGATGATGATATATTTAAAGTCTTTGCAATTTTACGGTGAGAAACATCATTCTGAAATTGTTCGACAATTTCTAGACACAGCTTTTCACAGATTGGTGAACTTCTGTCCATCTTTACTTCTGAGACACCCCTACTCTCTAAGATGCTCTTGTTTTATCCTGTCATGTTATTGCCCTGTTGCCAATTACGGTAACCTAATTAGTGGAAAAATGTTCTTCCGCCTCTTCCTTGTTAGTACCACATATTTTACCAGCTTTTTGTTGCCCTGTCCCAATTTTTTTGAGACGTGTTGCTGCAATCAATTTCAAAATTACCTTTTTTTTTTTTTCTTACTTTGGTACATGTTCTCAGCTTAAATATTTGATATGTTTTTTATTGTGAATAAAATGTGGGTTTATGAGATGTGCAAATCATTGCATTAAGTAAAGGAGTTGAGTTGAGAATTGTCATATAATAGATGATGTGAGTATTCCCTTCAATGATCCAATCATGTGAAAATCCAATTCCTGTGTACTTATTTCACCTGCATATGATTGGATAGTTGAAGGGAAAATTCACACAGTTTGCTGTATGAAGATTTTCCTCTCCTTCGGGCCTCTATCAGACAGATAAATAGACTGTTGTGATCAGATGTGGTTAAAGAGTTGGTTCACCTTTTACCAAAAAAAAGCTCAGTTTACGCAGGTTAGGGCCGGTTCACACATAGGCGATCCAACTTCAGGGGCGACTTTGCTAGGCGATTTCAAAGCGACATCAGAGCTACTATGGGCATTAGAGCGCGACCTCCATGCCAAGCTACTTTGTCTGTGGCCAATCAGAGAAGAGAGGGAGGGGGGTTGCCTTCAAAAATTCTTTTCTTTTCCCTGTAAAGTCGCTTCAAGGTCCCTCCTTCATAGACGGTGATCTGACTTGGAAACGACTTCCATTGACTTCTTTGGGCAAATCACCTAGAAGTCGCTTTGAAATAGTACAGGAACCTTTTCAGAAGTTGCCTTGGAGTCTGAGCGACTTGAGTAGCGCATATTGAGACGGCTCTATTCATTTCAATGGGATTTCTGATGTCAGGCGATTTGAGGTGACTTGGGGCAACACAAGTCTGATCGCAAATCTCCTAGGATCGCCTAGGTGTGAACCGGCCCTACGGGGCGCCTGTAGATTAAAAACAAACTGTGCAGCTTTGACTAAAGTTAAAGTGGTTGTAAAGCTGCCTCCACCCCCACCCCCCCCCAAAAAAAAAAACCTGCAAAGCAAAGGCATAATGAGCTAGTATGCATGCGTACTAGCTCATTATGAAACACTTACCTTGGAACAAAGCTGCGGTCTCGGCACACCACTGTGGCCGGCAACATCATTCTTCCAGGTCTGCGGCTCCATTCAATGACAGTGCGGGCTCCAGCGCTGTGATTGGCGGAGCTGTGCTGACGTCATTCCCGCGCATGCGCACGGGAGCTGTTATTTATGTCACGAACAGAGAAGAAACGGCACCCTGGGTGCCGATTCTTCAGTGAGCATGTGCTGATGACGTCGGCACATGCAGATACAGGGGATATCTCCTAATCCGTACAGGTTTAGGAGATATTTCCTGGACCTACAGGTAAGCCTTATTATAGGCTTACCTGTAGTTTAAAGTGGTTGTCATGACTTGACAACCACTTTAAATAATGCCCTTGCTATAAGTTACATAGTTAGGTTGAAAAAAGGCACAAGTCCATTTAGTTCAACCAAAAACAAAAATAGAAAATGTATATATAACAATACAATATACAATCCTTCATCCGCAGTTCATCCAGAGGATGGCAAAAAACCCCAGCAAAGCATGGATCCAATTTGCTATAACGGGGAAAAAATTCCTTCCTGATTCCCGGAGAGGCAATCGGATTCACCCTGGATCAACTTTACCTAAAAATGTTAGTACCCAGTTATATTATTTACATTAAGGAAATAATCCAGGCCTTTTTTAAAGCAATCTACCGTGCTGGCCAAAACCACCTCTGGGGGGAGTCTATAAGTGTAGGCCATGTATTTACCTCCCAAAGCCTGGCTGAGAAACCCCCAGAGATGGCATCATTTTGCCCTGCCTTGTTGCTAGGTCATTGTAAGACACTCCCATCCGATTCAATCCCCCTCTCGCATGCACATTCCCTCCCCATAGCAGAAATCAGTGTTGGTGCGATGGAGGAGATAACGGACACATGCAGGGGTTTAAGCTTCAGCAGGACAGGATGATGCAAGCTCTGGGAGTTTCTTGGCCAGGCTTCGGGTGGTACATAAATGGCATACACCTATAGCAAAGTCAATATTTAACGTTGGTCAAAGCTGCACAGTTTGTTTTTATCTACAGGCACTCCTTAGCTGCGTAGGCAGTTTTTTTGGTGAGGGGGAACTAACCCTTTAATCCTGGGCTCTGAATACAGCAGCATACAAACTGGATACCTACCTGCAGCCAGAGGTGAACACAAACTGTGTGGGCCAAGGACCAATCAGAGCACCTAATGACATGTAACCACATGAATGAGCGGTTGTAAGTGAGCAGCGGCAGTGCTGCTTATTGATCTGTACAGGGTGCTGGCTGCGTCTGTTCACACTCACTGGTGGGGAATTCGATAAAAAGTGTCTGAAACAAGATCTATCAACTCTTGTTTCTATCTTTCATTTTTCCCACACCGCTTAGAATATGAAAATGTAAAAACTGATTGGTTTTGCTCCAGCTGAGACAAAAGTTTTTTTTCTCAGACTAGTTTTGCTGCCGTCACAAGTCACAGATTCTCACTGGTACCCGCCTGTGTCAGCCCTTACTGAATCAGCCCAATACATGCTGTACACACAACTACACATATCTACATACACACACCTACTTATACAAACACACATACACTAGGATCAGTTTCACTGAACATTATTTACCTACCTTCCTGCCTGGTGAGAGGAAGGTAAAGCACCCGCTGTAAACCTCATATGATGTCCCAGTTAGTAATGTAAAGGGCCAGATTACCCAACAGCAATGGTTTAGCGCTCGTTTACATTAGGTACCATGACTGGCATTGTCCTGTATCAGATCAATGCCAGTCATCGCTAGGGCACACATCAAACAGTTATTTTCTGGGTGCCTTGTTCACATTGCTACAGAGACCCTGGGTGCTGAGCTGTGCGTTGTGGAAAAATGCATACTGTATGCATTCATCAGCAATGGACCAGAACTCACCTGAAGGCTTTGTGAACTGTCTGTTTCTATGCACTGCAGCTAAGCTGCGTGGCATAGAAATTAATGAAATGTAATTTTTGACATATAAATAAAGTTGGAAGAAAAAGGGGGGGGGGATACAGTGCAGTTAAGCACTGCCCACACTGTGAAATCCTGCGTTTTACTATTTGGCCAGTGTGAATGTGCTTCAACTCTTGGTGGAGGTGGAAGAGTCCTTGCTGTGATTCCTTATCTGTTCCTGCCCACCTTGGTGTCTCACTCCTACAGTCAGATGTCACTTGTTGGACAGCTGTGGTTGACATTAAGGGCCAGTTCACACCATAGAAACGCAGTCTGGATGCGTTCTGGATGCTTTTCTGCATGAGCATTCTTGATGCAGTCCAGTGCATCCCCCCCCCCTTTTTTTTTTCCCCTTAACCTAAAATAAGGACATGTGAGTTCCAGTGCGTTTTTGGTGCGTTTTACCGCGCTCCAGTACACTTCAGTGCAGAAAAAATGCAGCATGTTCTACTTTTTTTTTTCTCTGGAACTGGAACGCACTGAAACTGTGAACTATGCCATTGAAAACCATATAACCTACTTTCCATGAGTTTTTGATGCAGGAAAAAAAAATGCACTGGACTGCATGTGGTGTGAACTGACCCTTAAGTGGTTGTAAAGGCAGAAGTTTTTTTTTATCTTATTGCATTCTATGCATTAAGATAGGGCAGCTGCTGCACACAGAAGGCTTTTTCAGTTCCTCCAGATCCAGGGATTGTTGCAGCAGTGTCTCGGCTGCCCAGGACTCCCATCCTCATTGGCTGAGACAACAGTGCACCGCCATTCGACAATGAGGAAAGAAAGGGAGCCCGGGCTGCAACTCCATGTCTCAATGGACACAGGGAACTCTGACTTGGCTCGAGTGCCCCCCCCCCCCCCATAGCAAGCTGCTTGCTGTGGGGGCACACAACAGGAGAAAGAGGCCAGGAGCACCGGCGAGGGACCCAAGAAAAGGAGGATCTGGATTGCTCTGTGCAAAACCAACTGCAACAGAGCAGGTAACTATAACATGTTTGTTATTTTTAACAAAAAAAAAAGAGACTTTACAATCACTTTAACCACTTCAGCCCCGGAAGGTTTTACCCCCTTACTTGACAGAGCATTTTTTTGCGATACGGCACTGCTTTATTTTAACTGACAATTGCGTGGTCATGCAACGTTTTACCCAAATAAAATTGATGTCCCCTTTTCCCCACAAATTGAGCTTTCTTTTGGTGGTATTTGATCACCTCTGCGTTTTTATTTTTTGCGCTATAAACAAAAAAAGACTGACAATTTTGAAAAAAAAACTATTTTTTACTTTCTGCTATAATGCATATCAAAAAAAAATGTAAACCCATTTCTTCATCAATTTAGACCAATATGTATTCTTCTACATATTTTTTGTAAAAAAAATCCCAATAAGCGTATATTGATTGGTTTGCACAACAGTTATAGTGTCTACAAACTATGGGATAGATTTAGCAACTTTTCATTTTTTTTTATTGTTTTTACTAGTAATGGCAGCGATCAGCGATTTTTAGTGGGACTGGAGGGGACAAATCTGACCCGAAGTAACACTTTTTGGGGAACAGTGACACGGATACAGTGATCAGTGCTAAAAAAAAAATGCACTGGTCACTGTATAAATGACACTGGGAGGGAAGGCGTTAACATCAGGGATGATCAAAGGGTTAAATGTGTTCCCTGCAAGTGTTTTTTAACTGTGTGGGGGATGGACTGACAGGAAGAACACTGAGATCGCTGTTCCTGGTTACTAGGGACAGAGATCTCTGTGTACTTCCCTGTCAGAATGGGGATCTGTCTTGTTTACATAGGCAGATCCCCGTTCTGTGGAGCGATCGTGGGTGGACATTGTGTCCACCCGGCCCACGGATTGGCTCAAACATGCAGCCGGCGTGCGCACACCCACAGTATCTAGTGCACGAAAAAAACATACAGGTACGTTGTTTTGCGCAATAGAGCCATCCTGCCGCAGTATATATGTGGTGGTCGGTCTTTAAGTGTTTAATGTTTTCGTAGTTGAGGGTGAACCTGAATAAACCTTTGCTGCCATAGTGCTCTATGCTGGGTGTCCAGTTTGCCCTTGTGCCTTTTTAAAGTGGTAGTAAACCCTCCGATCTTTTCAGCCAAGGAAGCTGCCATCTTGGCCTCTCTTTAATCTACAACTGCCGTGATGCTGCACATGTGATCAGCTATGACACCAGCCATTGGATGGTTTGACAGTTTGGTTTAGAGCACAACCAATGCAACTGGTTTTTAAAATGTTAAATGGATGGGTTTACTACCGCTTTAAGGAGGGGTGGGCTCCCTCCAGGCTCACCTGCCCCCTATCTATCCATTATAATGCATGTGCTTCCACTGTGGAGGCTCTCAAAATTTAGAGTTAGGACTACAGAAAACGGGGTGCCTTGTCGGGGGTCGCATGTATCTGCAAACTAAACCCCTGTTTTTCACACATACTGTTAAACAGGTTAATTTGGTTGGTTAGCAGGCTGGTTGGTATGTTGAGCTGTAAATTTCTTTGGTTTTGTTTGACATGCGTTGCCCTTCCATGCGCTACTTGCTGCAAAGGCAGTTATAGCTGTGGGCAGGGGCCATTTGTTTGTACTGTTGAACCTGAATAAAGGTTTGGGTCTCCACTCAGGCTTCTGTAGCCATGTCCGAAGGATTCTGCTATGGGTACAGGCTGGTGAGGAGTCCATCCTGACTATGCAATCTGTAGGCGAAGAGTGTACTGATCGCCGCGCAGCATGCAAACCCGTCCATTACACCACCAGTGAGAACAGCCGCAGCCCAGCACGGTCTAAGCCATGCCACTGACACGTTTCGCCCTGTCAACGGTGGTGTGGCTTAGACTGGTGTGATGAACGGGCTTGCGCGCTGTGCATCGATCAGAACACTTCCTTATTCCGGGCACACACTACAGTTTTAACTGACAGTTCCGGTCAGGAGCCGCTGTACTAACCATGCAAGGTTAGTACCGTGATCTTCCCAGCTGAGATGTTGTTTTCTGACAGGGGGACGCCACCCCCCCCCCCGCCAGAACACTCCGATCAGTGCTCTCTGCTATTGGCTTGGCTGAGAGCGCTGATCGGGAGTTGGTTGGCTGCTGGTTCTCCAGCATGCACGTCCGACAGGAGTCGGCCAAACAGACCGGCATACACAAAGGCAGAATGTTGGCCGGTATTTTTTGTGTTGGCAAATGTCTCCCAACATTCTGCCCGTGTGTATTGGGCTTTAGTTAAGGGATGACATATGTTGGCAGATTGTCTTGTGTGCTGATTGATATATACACGTGTGTTCCTGTGAATCAGGATCTGCATTGATGTTTTAACATAATGCTAAGGGCTAACATATGCATTTGCCAGGCTAACATTTTTTGTGATCACGTTCTATTACAATGTATCTAAAGCAAGAACTTTTATTTTAGTTTTAGACCTCATGCACATGGATGTTTGCAAGAATAAAATTATACCTTGTGTAAAATGTCCGCGTTTGGAAAAGTCACTTACATTTGTGCTCATAAGTTTACATACCCTTGCAGAATTTATGATTTTCTTGGCCATTTTTCAGAGAATATGAATGCAAACACAAAAACATTTCTTTCACTCATGGTTAGTGTTTGGCTGAAGCCATTTATTATCAATCAACTGTGTTTACTTTTTTAAATCATAATGACAACAGAAACTACCCAAATGACTCTGATCAAAAGTTTACATACCCGAGATATTTTGTCCTGATAACATGCACACAAGTTGACACAAAGGGGTTTGAACGGCTTATAAAGGTAACCATCCTCACCTGTGATCTGTTTGCTTGTAATTAGTGTGTGTGTATAAAAGGTCAATGAGTTTCTGGACTCCTGACAGACTCTTGCATCTTTCATCCAGTGCTGCACTAACGTTTCTGGATTCTGAGTCATGGGAAAGCAAAATAATTGTCAAAGGATCTGCGGGAAAAGGTAGTTGAACTGTATAAAACAGGAAAGGGATATAAAAAGATATCCAAGGAATTGAGAATGCCAATCAGCAGTGTTCAAACTCTAATCTAGAAGTGAAAAATGAGGGGTTCTGTTGAAACCAAACCATGCTCAGGTAGACTAACTAAAATTTCAGCCACAACTGCCAGGAAAATTGTTCGGGATGCAAAGAAAAAACCACAAATAACTTCAGGACTCTCTGAAAACATGTGTTGTGGCTGTTTCAAGATGCACAATAAGAAGGCACTTGAAGAAAGATGGGTTGCATGGTCGAATCACCAGAACAAAGCCGTTACTACGCAAATTCCACAAGGTATTCCGCTTACAATACGCCAAACAGCACAGAGACAAGCCTCAAACCTTCTGGCACAAAGTCATTTGGAGTGATGAGACCAAAATTGAACTTTTTGGCCACAACCATAAACCCTACATTTGGAGAGGAGTCAACAAGGCCAGTGAAACACGGAGGTGGATCGCTGATGTTTTGGGGATGTGTGAGCTACAAAGGCACAGGAAATTTGGTCAAAATTGATGGCAAGATGAATGCAGTATGTTATCAAAAAATACTGGAGGAACATTTGCATTCATCAGCCAGGAAGCTGCGCATGGGACGTACTTGGATATTGCAACATGACAATCATCCAAAGCACAAGGCCAAGT
This sequence comes from Glandirana rugosa, assembly GCA_018402905.1. Taxonomy (NCBI): domain Eukaryota; kingdom Metazoa; phylum Chordata; class Amphibia; order Anura; family Ranidae; genus Glandirana; species Glandirana rugosa. Next base: position 42,043 of record BLSH010472649.1, read on the forward strand.
CGACCTGTCATTGGCTACAGCAGAATAAAGTGAAGGTTCTGGAGTGGCCATCTCAGCCTCCTGACCTCAATATCATTGAGCCACTCTGGGGAGATCTCAAACATGCAGTTCATGCAAGACAGGCCAAGAATTTCCAGGAATTGGAGGCTTTTTGCCAGGAGGAATGGGCAGCTTTACCACCTGAGAAGATAAAGAGCCTCATCCACAAATACCACAAAATACTTCAGGCTGTCATTGATGTTAAAGGGGGCAATGCACAGTATTAAGGGCAGGGGTATGTAAACTTTTGATTAGGGTCATTTGGGTAGTTTCTGTTGTCATGATTTATAAAAAGTAAATACAGTTGATTGATAATAAATGGATTCAGACAAACACTAACCATGAGCGAAAGAAATGTTTTTGTGTTTGCATTCATATTCTCTGAAAAATGGCCAAGAAATCATAAACTCTGCCAGGGTATGTAAACTTATGAGAACAATTGTATTTGGCTGGCTGTATTTCCCACCTGCGGAAGCTCACGTGCAGGAAAATGCCAGGAATTTTACACTAGGCATTTTTATACCTGCAAATGCCCATGTGCCTTAGAGTGGTGAGGCTTTATTACCCCAGGTTTTTAATACTTTCTCTGTTCCATTAGACCTGTTTTTACTTTACTGCTTCAGCTTGTATAAGAGCAGTGTGAACAGCAAGTTTTGACAAAGCATTTGCAGAGCTTTCAGTAAACTTTGAAGCCTTAAACATTTGCAAACTGGAGATGAATGGTACTTTTAACACAGTAGTAAACTGCTGGAAAAAAAAAACCTGCAACAAAATAGCATAATGTGCTAGTATGCATCGCATACTAGCACATTATGAAATACCTTAGAACGAAGCCCCCGCAGCATGCCTGGTCACCACTGAGGGAGCTGACGTAACCTTGGCATTTCTTCCGGGTTCACGCTCTGTGAGTGGCAGGAGCCGCGATGCGTTGCGGCAAGCTCCGGCACGATCCGCTGGACCTTCGGAGCGCATGCGCCGCTGACGTCAGATGCTGCATGCATGGTGAATATCTCCTAAACCGTATAAGTTTTGGAGATGTTCATTCAAAAATGAGAAAGCGTGTATACAACCGATTTTTAAAGGAGTATTGCTTGCCACTTTCAGCAAGCTGCTAGCAGGCTTCAGAACTTCTTGAATCCTTACTGACACCAATAATGTCATTATGTAACTAGAACAGGGTGGCTCCACAATTTTCACACCTCCCATCCTGTTGTAGGACAAGAACATCTGCATTTCCTAGGTAATTGGATGAAGGTGTCGGTGCTACATGGGTTAATATAATGCTGGGGGATTTTCCTGACACGTTTACAGCTAAGGAAGTGGCTTGGAAAAGCAACAAATCCTCTTCATCATTACAGAACAAGTCCAGTTGAACGTGACCATCTACCAATAGATGGCTTAACCACTTTGCTGCCACGTCCGTGCGTTGTGTGGACCTGACTGTGGGGGATTTCACACACAATCTGGTGGCTGCAGCCACTGGGATTGTGTGCAAAACTGACAGGCAGACGAAAGTATTCGGGCGACTGCGCTGCAGCCCGATTGCTCACACACCCCCGGTACTGGCAGGTTCTTGCTGTGACCCGGAAAGCAACATCTATGACATCCCTTCCAGGTCAGCATCTCCGTGTCCCCGGTTAGCTCAGCCAGGAAGCAGTGTTTTGCAATGCAATCTGCATTGAAAAACATTCAGTGAAGCCCAATCGAGACATGCATGGACTCACTCATTAAAGAGATACTGTCGCCTAAAAATCATCACATTGGGGATTTTTTTTTTTTTTTTTGAGGGCCCCCACCCCCATATACACACTGTGGCAGTGGGACCCTGTGCTACCTGGCAGATTGCGGGTTTATACCAGATTTTGGAGAGACAAGCACGCTGATTGCACAGCTGTGTGCAGGGCTATTTAGTTGTGACCTGACTATGGCTCAGGGCCCCACCCAACATATAGGAGGTCTGTGCATGGGAGTCAGGTGGACTCCCATTCCTCTGCAGGAGTCAGAGTCTGCATGTGGGCTGCCAGAGCATGCATGTCTGCAGGAGGCAGATGTAGTCTGTGATGCTACTACATATCAGCACTGAGTTGCTGAGGATCGGGTCTGTGGGAGACAGACCAAGGCCTAAGCAGGAGAGCTGCACTTACCAGCCAGGAGGGCTGACTACTGTTCATTAGCCAGGACTATTGCTTACTAGCCGGGAGGGCTGACTATCATTTGTTTCACCGAACAGCATGAAGCTGATAGTGAGTAAGCCAGGAGGCTGAAGTGTCTGTTTATACAATAATGGTGGAACCCCCTGCAAGGGAAGGTTACCGGTTTATTTTAACTTTTCCTTTTAATAAAAATGGGCTGCCATGCCCATAAAAACCAGTCTTGAGTTGCAAGTTTCCTGGAAATCGCATGCACCACTTGAGATCAGTCACCCTGCACGTTCACAACACGTACAAACGTAAATGCTTGCGCCTACGCATGAAAACATTGTTTGCGTTACACATGTTACATATCGCTGTGCACACCGAAATGAGAGCAATAATTCTAGCACAAGACCTCCACTGTAACACTAAACTGATGACCTATAGGGGGCTTTTGAAGCGCCACCTCTTGAAAAAATAGGATACTGAAGTTTGTCGCCACGCCACGTGCCCACGCAAGCTTAAAGTGGATGTAAACCCTCCATATACCCTGTGAAGTAAACAGCCTCAGATGATACACAGGGATGAAACAAATCTCCCTATATACGTCTTACATGTGTATATATGCTGTCTTCAGCTTGGTTTAGAAAATGCATATTCTGTTCTATTTTTCACTTCCTTGTTCCTATGTAGGAGGGGATGATTGCTAAATGCTGTGAGACATTGTGAGAGACTGTGCGAAAGCTGATTGGAGGAAATGCACACACCCCCTTCCCACACATGTAGAGCCGTGTCTGTGAATTGTTTAGCTGGCTGCTAATCTATTTTTAGCAACCTCCTCCGTCCCTAAATTCTATGTCCTGTCTCCCAGAACATGTGAGAACTTAGGCTGATAACAGCGCTACAGAGGAAGCCTATAGGACAAGAATCTGAAATTAGCGGACCTCCAGATGTTGCAGAACTACAAGTCCCATGAGGCATAGCAAGACTCTGACAGCCACAAGCATGACACCCAGAGGCAGAGGCGTGATGGGACTTGTAGTTTTGCAACAGCTGGAGGTCCGCTAACTGCATATCCCTGCTATAGGACATAGCTCTTTAAAGAGAGATAAGAAAACACTACATATAGATGTGTCCAACTCAAATTTCATGAATCAGGTTTACATCCACGTCAACGTTTGGCATGTTGGGTATCTATATACTTGGCACAACCTTATCTTTTATACCAAAAAGTTGGGTAGTTCATAGCGTTTGTGTGCCCCAATATTCACTTTAGTGTGTTTTTTACTGAAATTTTGCATTTCCTAGACCTTGCAAATGCAAAAACGAAACTAATCTTTCTTCCCAGTGAGGTCACTGGCAGAAATAAAAACCCAGCAAATTTTTTTTAGTTTTGGATGAAGTGTAAAACCCCATCAGGCTTTTATTGCTATTGGCATCCTTACTAGGGAGATTCATGATCTTGGTTTGTCTTGGTGACCATTATCTCTGAGAGAGTGGTGGAAAATCTACATTTTTAGGCCTCATACACATGAGTGTTTAAAAAAAAAAAAAAAAGCTCTAACGTCGGTACCGATGCCAGGAAAAAAGCCGCAATTTTTTATCAGCGTTATGCATTGACGTCAATACACGTTTTTACACACTAGCGTTTAGCTGTGTTTCTCTGTCTCTATTCAAAATCAATGGTTCCCTATAGGAACCCATTGATTTGAATAGAAGTCGCAACAGAAGTCTGATCATGATGATCTGACTCGCGGTGTGACTTGTGTGCTGAGAATCTTGAAGGGGAACCCCCGCAAAAAATGAAAAAAATATTGCGTAGGTTCCCCCCCAAGAGGTACCAGACCCTTCGGTCTGGTATGGATTTTAAGGGGAACCCCCACGCCAAAAAAACGGCGTAGGGTCCCCCCATGATCCATACCAGATCCTTATCCGAGCACATAGCCTGGCAGGCCAGGAAAAGGGGTGGGGACGAGTTAGCGCCCCCTGCCCCCCCCCCCCGACTATACCAGGCCGCATGCCCTCAGCATGGGGGGGTGGGAGCTTTGAGCCCCCACCCCAAAACACCTTGTCCCCATGTTGATGACAAGAGTCTCTTCCCGAGATATGTCATTGATTCAAATCAAAGGGCTTCCATAGGGAACAGAGAAACGTCTGACGAGGCTTAACGCTGTGTATACAACATTAAGCCGTGTTTTTGAGCGTTTTGCCAGCTCAACGTCAAAATAGCTCTAGTGCTGCAGCTTCCGAACGCGCTGGTTGTGGGGTTTTTTTACAGCTTAAAAATGCCTATGTTACTTACAGCTCAAAAACTTTGGTGTGTGTGTATGTGTGTGTGTGTGTGTATGAGGCCATTGACAAAACATGGAGAGGTGTTTTTAAGCTGTAAAAAGAGATCAAAAACGCGGCTATAAAAATGCCTGTGTGTATGAGACCTTACAGTTGTTACCAGAGAATAGCTCTGCAATCAGCACAGCTTGCGCCCCCTGCTGACTGAAAAGCTCTTGCTCTGGCTCAGCAGGAGGCCTGTCGGACCACCTATGTAATGATGTGAGCCTGGTCTGCAGTGATGGCACACATCAAGGGGGCGTGTCCTTTTTGACCTGGGCTCAGAGGAAGTAGGTTGACTGACAGTTACATCCTAGTGATGGAAAGGAATACTGCTCCAGATTAAACGTGAGCATTTCAGCTTTTTAAAAATGGCTGCTTTAACCACCTAAATACTGGGCACTTTCACCCCCTTCCTTCCTTCCCAGACCAATTTTCAGCTTTCCGTGCTCTTGCACTTTCAATGACAATTTCTCAGTCATGCTACACTGTACCCAAATTAAATTTTTATCATTTTGTTCACACAAATAGAGCTTTATTTTGGTGCTGTTTAACCACTTCCAGACTGCCCACCATGGTTTGACGGTGGTCCTTTGAAGTGGAATACCATTGTTATGGTAGCAGATAGCTACCACAACCTCAGTATTTTTTGCATGCCAGGACCGCGTCATCCCGCTTTTTGTGACGTCTCCCCAGGCTATTTACATCACACGATGACTATAATTGGACACCTCAGGATCAAGCGGCTGCGTGATCCCACTCCTTCTGAAGGACGTTCAGGAACGTCCAATCAGAAGGAGGAAGCGCCTTATATGTGCAGTGGCCGGGTGGGTAGTGATTAAATGTTTTGTATTGCCGCTGCTATACAGTAGCAGAGTGTTGGTGACAGGTGCCATAGTCACCCTGTCAATAGACCTATGTGGAATGAGGCTAACGAAAATAGATTTTATTGAGCTGGAGCAGTAGAGGTTTCAGGCTGTTTGCTTACAAAAAATCTATAGTGCCATAATAGTGTTTGTTTTGCAGGTTTATCCATTTGCCACTTAATAACCTGTCACCTGAACCAGCTCCCATAGTCTGTGTATTTTATAAACAGAGATGAGAAGTTGTGGAAGGAGGATCCCAGAATCAATGTACAGGGGTTTTGTTTGGCAGAAAGCTAATCTGCTAGGTCAAGGAAAACCGATATGCTTTGTGGAAAGAAAAAAAAATGTGTGTGTGATATATATATATATATATATATATATATATATATATATATATATATATTTTACATACCCTTGCAGAATTTATGATTTCTTGGCCATTTTTCAGAGGATATGAATGAGAACGCACAACAATGTATTTTACTCATGGTTCACTCAGTGTTTGGGTGAAGCCACTTCTTATCAATCCACTGTGTTTACTCTTTTTAATTCAGAATGACAACAGAAACTACCCAAATGACCCTGATCAAAAGTTTACATACCCCAGTTCTTAAAGCGGAGTTCCACCCAGAAGTGGAACTTTTGCTTTAAGGAAGATGACCCCCCCCCCCCCGACATGCCACAACTGGCATGTAATATTTTTTTGGGGGGGAGGGGGGACCGGAGACCCTGTTTTCACAGAGTCCCAGGTCCACTTCCTCTCCTAGAGCCGCGGCTCCGGAAGGAAGTTCACCTTCCCCCACCCTCCCTCCCTCTCGGCGATCTTCTGGGACTCGTCACAGGTCCCAGAAGATACACCGGCCATTCACAAGGCGCAGTGTGACTTGCGCATGCACAGTGCACGCCCAGCTTTGAAGCCAAAGCCAGGTGCCCACACTTGTGATGCCGGCGCCGCCGTGGGGAAGAGCCCTCGGGCGACCGCATCGCTGCAGCGAGGGACAGGTGAATGTCTGATTGGTAAAAGTCAGCAGCTAGACTTTTTGTAGCTGCTGACTTTTACCTGGTTGGACTCCGCTTTAATATCGTGTATTGCCTTCTTTAACATTAATGATAGCTTGAAGTCTTTTGTTGTATTTGTGGATGAGGCTCTTTATCTTCTCAGATGGTAAAGCTGCCCATTCCTCTTGGCAAAAAGTCTCCAGTTCCTGGAAATTCTTGGGCTGTCTTGCATGAACTGCACATTTGAGATCTCCCCAGAGTGGTTCAATGATATTGAGGTCGGGAGACTGAGATGGCCACTCCAGAACCTTCACTTTATTCTGCTGTAGCCAATGATAGGTCGACTTGGCCTTGGCCTTGTGTTTTGGATCATTGTCATGTTGAAATGTCCAAGTACGTCCCATGCGCAGCTTCCTGGCTGATGTTCCTCCAGTATTTTTTTATGACCTACTGCATTCATCTTGCCATTGCGATGGAATTAGGTAAAATTGTAATGTGTATATATGTGCAGCTACCTTTTTACCTTTCCTTACTCAAAATGGCCGCTAGTAGCACCCCCTCTCATCGAGTGAAGTTTGAGTACTAAGATGGAGCCTTCATCCGGGACTACACCCAAGATGACGCACGAGTCCTAGAGGAAGTTTACCTTATATGGATCCCACTAGGGTTGCAACTAACAATTATTTCCATAATCGGTTAGTTGGCCAATTATTGTTTAGATTAAACGGATAATAACCTTAAAAAAACATTGGTGTATAATTTAGTTAATATGTAAAGTTTTTTTTTTTTTTGTTTTTTTTTGTTTTTTTTTAAAAGGCAATTTATTCTTACATATATCTATGCAGTGGTAAATATAACTACCTAATGGTTGGGGAGCAAAATCTCTAATCCACTGAGAATAACAGACAGAAGAGATATACTGTATATACTATTAGAGGTTGAATCTGGTAAATATAATCAGACTCAGAGATCACATTTTTTATTAAAAAAAATAAAATAAAAAAAAATTAATGTTTTGCAGTTTTTCAGACAGAACGGTAATGTATTATATGCTGGTTATACAAAAACAAGGTCTTAAAATACATTTTTTTTTCATGGATATGATCATTTTATATACAATGTGCATTACTGGTAAAAGTTGACTTTAAATGTAATTGTAATTCCTTATATTACCTCCATTCTATCAGCCTCCACCTTCTCTGGGTTCAGATGCTGATCTTACCTGAGTCTTTAAAGCATATATTTTTTTTAAGCAACAAATGTGTTATATTTTACCTGCTCTGTAATTGTTTTGCACAGAGCAGCCTTAATTCTCCTCTTCTGGGGTCCCCCACTGACACTTCTGGCTTCTCCTGCCTTCAGAGTGCCCCAATAGCAAGCTGCAAAGTATAGTATAGAGAGCCCCTATAGCAACGTAAAAAACCTTCTGCCTTTAGAACCACTCACTTCCTGCCCAGGACTACATGTCCCATGAGGCATTGCTCCTTTGCACATTCACAAGTTCTCAGGCATTTACTGACATGTATGCCTGGTGTACTGAGCTATATGTGTGCTGCACTGTGTATACTGACATGCATGGATGGTATACTGAGCCGTATATGTGCTGCACTGTATTTCCTGATATGTAAGCAAATCATGAATTCTGTATGCAGGCCAACTAATCGGTGGCCGATTAATCGATT
>BLSH010472649.1:50428-61899 GCA_018402905.1 Glandirana rugosa
ATTGTAATTCCTTATATTACCTCCATTCTATCAGCCTCCACCTTCTCTGGGTTCAGATGCTGATCTTACCTGAGTCTTTAAAGCATATATTTTTTTTAAGCAACAAATGTGTTATATTTTACCTGCTCTGTAATTGTTTTGCACAGAGCAGCCTTAATTCTCCTCTTCTGGGGTCCCCCACTGACACTTCTGGCTTCTCCTGCCTTCAGAGTGCCCCAATAGCAAGCTGCAAAGTATAGTATAGAGAGCCCCTATAGCAACGTAAAAAACCTTCTGCCTTTAGAACCACTCACTTCCTGCCCAGGACTACATGTCCCATGAGGCATTGCTCCTTTGCACATTCACAAGTTCTCAGGCATTTACTGACATGTATGCCTGGTGTACTGAGCTATATGTGTGCTGCACTGTGTATACTGACATGCATGGATGGTATACTGAGCCGTATATGTGCTGCACTGTATTTCCTGATATGTAAGCAAATCATGAATTCTGTATGCAGGCCAACTAATCGGTGGCCGATTAATCGATTATGAAAATAGTAATAGATTAGTTGTTTTTTGGCTCTAGATCCCACCAATCAGAAGCTGATGATGCTATGCTTACGCAACCTCTGCACACGCCACTTACTGACTGCCTATCAAAACTCATGTGCCTTATTAGAATAAAGAAGTATCATTCGTCTGAACATTGTTTCAGTGTGATCCTTCTGGTGCATGCACTGTAATAGTTAATCAGGACGGGGGCAGATACTCATTTAGACACTAGGTCTAGTTCCAAAACACCATCAATTTTGACCAAATTTCCTGTGCCTTTGTAGCTCACACATCCCCAAAACAACAGCACCTCCATGTTTCACAGTAGGAATGGTGTACCTTTCATCTTAGGCCTTGTTGACTCCTCTCCAAATGTAGCGTTTATGGTTTTGCCCAAAAAGCTCAATTTTGGTCTCATCACTCCAAATAACTTTGTGCCAGAAGGTTTGAGGCTTGTCTCTGTGCTGTTTGGCGTATTGTGAGCGGGATACTTAGTAGCATTTGCGTAGTAATGGCTTTCTTCTGGCGTCTCGACCATGCAGCCCATCTTTCTTCAAGTGCCTCCTTAAAATACAAATCCAAAAAAAAAACCAAAACATTTTTTTCAACTGTTTTGGCCGATTTTATATTCTTCCTCATATTTGTGATAAAAAAAATCGCAATCGGCGTTTATTGATTGTTTTGCGCAAAAGTTGCCGCGTTTACGGATGATGAGAATTCATTTCTGGGGTTTTATTTATTTTTACTAGTAATGTCGGCGATCTGCGATTTTTAGCGGTACAAAGATATTGCGGCGGACATATTGGACCATTTTGACACTTTTTTGGGACCATTGGCATTTATACAGCGATCAGTGCTATAAAAATGCATTCATTACTGTGTAAATGCCATTGGCAGTGAAGGGGTTAACCTGGGCGGGGCGCTCTAAGGGTTAACTGTGTTCCCTGGGCGTGTTCTAACTGTGGGGGGGACTGCCCTAGCAGGAGAAGGGGAGTGATCACAGCTTACATATAGAGGAAGGCTTTCCCCCACTCACAGAACGGAGATCCGTGTTTACATGCACGGACCTCCGTTCTTTCACTGCGGGGGGCATCGCGGGTGGCCGGCGGAGATCGAGTCCGCCCTACCCGCTCCCTGGCCCCCCCCCCCCCCGGACACAGTGAGCGCGCGAGCGCACCTCCGGCGGTGGTTTGCGATGTCGAACCGCCTTGTCACCGTCAACCTGCGGTTGGTGGTCCGCAAGTGGTTATTGTGCATCTTGAAACAGCCGCACCACATGTTTTCAGAAAGTCCTATATTTCACCTGAAGTTATTTGTGGGATTTTCTTTGCATCCCGAACAATTTTCTTGTCAGTTGTGGCTGAAATTTTTAGTTGGTCTACCTGACCATGGTTTGGTTTCAACAGAACCCCTCATTTTCCACTTCTTGATTAGAGTTTGAACACTGCTGATTGGCATTCTCCCAATTCCTGGGATATCTTTTTATATCCCTTTCCTGTTTTATACAGCCCAACTACCGAACTACCTTTACCCACAGATCCTTTTGACAATTATTTTGCTTTCCCCATGACTCAGAATCCAGAAACGTCAGTGCAGCAGTGGATGACAGGCAGGCAGAGACGGAGAGACTGAGAGAGAGGCAGAGAGAATCCATAGTTAAAGCTCTCTCTTCTCTCACAGAATGGCTGAAAGTTAATAATATTTGTTTTTCATGCATTGTGGACATTTGGGATTGTCTCCTGAGGTTATCTAAAAACACTTCTAACCTCAATTGTTCATAACTGTAGCTAAACTCGCATAAACTCAGTATGTAAGAGCTGTAAAATGGACGTTTTTTTACTGTCGATTAACAGCTGTCAGTTTCCAGAATTCAAAAGAGGTTTTCAGCTGCCCTGTGTACATGAGGCCTAGTGCAGTAAGGTGCTTCAGCTTCCCACCAGAGCTCCCCATTTTCTTACCTGAACCCATTTGTTTCAGCGACGAGAACGAGCCCAGCAACTCCAGCCGTTGTCTTGGGTCCCCATTGGATAGATTGATAGCAGCAGAAACCATTGGCTCCCATTGCTGTCAATCAAATCTAGTGACACAGGGGCGGGGCCGAGTCCTGTGGTATGTATCAATGGGCACAGCAGTGGGAGTCTTTAGCGCATCCGCACGGGTGCCCCCATGGAAAGCGGTTCTCCGTGTGGGCACCCGATGAATAGGAGGCGCCAGGGGCACCCCAGAAAAGGAGGATCGGCTGCTATGTACAAAACCCTTGCACAGAGCAGGTATATATGACATGTTAGTTTTTTTTTTTTTTAAAGACAAACATTTACAATCACTTTAACAGCTCATTAAGTCTAGGGGGAGAGAAATAAGCAGTGCAACTTGGCTTATACCTCGCTCCCGCTGACTTCTGGTGCTGTCAGCTTTTCTGTGATACTGCAGGCTGTGGGGAGGCCCTCGTCATACTTTTATACAATGCAGAACTTTTGGTCCTGCATTGTACTTGGTAGTGGTGCACCAAATGGAAATTTTGATGCCGAAAACCCAAACGGAAAATGACAGTTTTTAAAAAATAATTATGTTTTTTATATACAATTGTCATATGCAGCTTACCTGTGCCTGGGCACTGACAGGTGGCACTGATTGGCACTGACAAAGGAGTTGAGGTGGCACTAGCAGGTGGCTCTGGATGGCACCGGCAGGTGGCACTGGAGGGCACCGACGGGTGGCACTGGACGGCGCTGATAGAAGAGATGAGAAGATTAACATTGCACAGAAAGCGCGGCTCTTACCGCTGTGCATGAAACTGTCATGTATTTACACTGCATTCAGAGAGAGAGAGAGACACAAGCTGTCAGATCTCGGCCCTGATGTCGGAGGTGGGCAGGACCGAACAGCTAACACCCGCCCAACCCCTATCCCATTGGCTGGTGTTTGCTAGCTGTTCCCACCCACCTCCGACATCATGGACAAAATCTGACATCTTGTGTCTCTCTCTCTGAATGCAGTGTAAATACATGACCATTTCATGCACAGTGCGGCTTGTAAGAGCCGCGCTATTTGTGTAATGTTAATCTTTTCATCTCCATCTCCTACATAACACACCAGACACCCCCGCGGACCCTGCCCCCTTTCGATAACTTTTTTTGTTTTTTCTTTTTGTTTTGGCCGTAACCCAAAGCACCGTGTTTGGCCGAAAATACTGATAATTTTCGGCGGCTGAAATTTCAGTGCATCCCTAGTACTTGGTGACATCACTGTGTGGTAGTCAAGCTGAGTGCCAAGAATGTGTTTCAGGGTACTGGTTTCACAGCGTGGTGGAAGCTTGCCAGAGTGGGGAATAAGGTATGCATCACAACAGCTACCTCTAGACTTAACAAGTAGTTAAAGTGATTCTAAAGGCAGAAGGTTTTTTGATCTTTTTTGATCTTAATGCATTCTATGCATTAAGATGAAAAACCTTCTGTGTGCAGCAGCCCCCTCCCCAATACTTACCTGAGCGCCCTCTAGATCAAGTTATGTTGCACGAGAGCTTCAAAGTCAGGGACCTCCTGATTGGCTGAGACACAGCAGCGGGCACCATTGGCTCCTGCTGCTGGCAGTCAGCCAGTGAGCCAATGAGAAGAGAGAGGGTTGAGCCGCGGCACAGTGTCTGAATGGACACACAGAGCAGAGGCTCTGCGCGGGTGTCCCCATAGCAAGCTGCTTGCTGTGGGGGCAATCGGCAGGAGGGAGGAGCCAGGAGAGCCGGTGAGGGACCTGAGAAGAGGATCTGGGCTGCTCTGTGCAAAACCACTACACAGAGAAGGCAAGTATAACATGTATTTTTAACCACTTCAGCCCCGGAAGCATTTACCCCCTTCCTGACCAGAGGACTTTTTGCGATTCGGCACTGCGTCGCTTTAACTGACAACTGCGTGGTCGTGCGACTCTGCGGTTATTATTTTTTTACGATATAAACAAAAAAATAGACAATTTTTGATTAAATGTTTTTTACTTTTTACTATAATACGTGTCCAAAAAAAAATTATTAAAAAATAATTTATTCATCAGTTTAGGCCGATATATATTCTTCTACATAGGCGTATATTGATTGGTTTGTGCAAAAGTTGCCGCGTTTACAAACTGAGAATTCATTTATGGCATTTTTACAAATTTTTCTTTTTTTTACTAGTAATGGTGTGATCTGCGATTTTTATCGGGACTGTGATATTGCGGTGGACAGATCGGACATTTTTGACACTTTGGGACCAATGACATTTATACAGCGATCAGATCTAAAAATAGCCACTGATTACTATGTAAATGTCACTGGCAGGGAAGGGGTTAACCTGCAGGGGGGCAATCAAAGGGTTAACTGTGTTCCCTAGGCGTGTTCTAACTGTGTGGGGGCTGGGCTGGCAGGGGCATTACAGATCTAACTGATTCCGATCACAGGGATCAGTACATCACTGTCTTGCTGCCTGACAGATGTAAACACGGCAGTTCTCCGCTTTTCTTCTGTATCAGGCGTTTGCTGGTCGTTAGCGGACATCAAGTCTGCCCGACCCGCGGCCACACTCGGGGAGCATGTGCCTGTGCAAATCGCAGTTTATAAACGCCGATTTGTGCTGTGCTGCCACTCTGCAGCAGTAAATGTACGGGAGCCAGTCGGGAACCGGTTAAATCAAAAAAGGAAAAAAAAGATTTTTAGTATATCTTTAACTCTTGCGTTTTTGTTCTTTTGCAAAATCAGCTTTTAAGGTATTTGGCACTGTCAGCAAGAAGCAGAAGTGCTTGAACAGTGTCCAGTGGCAGGGATCCAACTGATACCAAATGGTTTCTGAGGCAGGCACTAACTTTAGCATTTAATAAGGTTTTATAAAGCCGGTCAGACATGCAACCTCTTGCGCAAACAGTTTGCATTGTCATTTTCAATATTAAATTGGCTTTAAAATGTTCTAATCTCATATAAGCGTTACACGTGTTAATGCAATTCCAAACATTACTTGTAATTCTTTTCAAGTTTCATTAAATAATATGCGGTACCATGAAGGCCTTTAGACACCTTCTGTTATGGGGTTACAACTGTCTCCGAGTTGCTCTTGTACTTTGGTACTTGTGCCCCTGATTAACACTGTAAGAAGCATTGCTGGCACACATTACTCACTCATGGTACAACATTGCTGCTCTCAGAAGTCAGAACAATGATGAGTATTCAGCACTGGAGCGGGTGCATGCATAGAGACAGGAAGTGTCCAGAGGAAATCAGCAGCACACAGATACAAGGAGGATCAAAAAAGTTGAAAACAGTATTTGATGAAAGAAATAATACTTGTTTTGATGCGTGGAACTTTAGAAATTATTTGTCATTCTGTTAGGGTTTACATCACTCTGGGACATTGTGCAAAGGGACTTTCCAAAAGTCCTCTTGTCGTGGATTGGGAATCCACTCCCACTAGGGGCAGACTGGCTGACCAGGACTTGGTTGAAGCAGGTGGGGCAGTCAGCGGTGAAGTCATGTAGAAGGAATCTGGAGTTTTGTATGCTTGCTCTGTTAGTAATGGTTAGAACCATAAGAAGGGCCAAGGCACAGATCCTTAAGAATGGCCTTGTCTTCACTATAGCTCCTAAAGGTGGAGATGTTACACTGCACACAATTCCCAAGTTGCAGCCCTTTGACTCATCTGAGCAGGCAGCTACTGAGAGCAAGTGAGAGTCCCTTGCAGCACTGGGATGCTGGATTCACAAGTCTGTAGGTAACAAAGTTTCAGCTGATAGGTGTGTGATGATGATGCATGGGAACACAGACTGGCAGTACACAGGTGCTGGCAACAACAAGCTAGCTGAAACTCACAGAGAATCACATTGGTGCAGAAGAGCAGGTAGCTGACTGAAATACAGAGGGGGACACGGTGATAGAATACACAGGAATCACAAGGCTGGAATAACTGATGATACTGGAGTAACAGTGGGGTCACAGACGCAATGCAAGAAGGCTCCAGGGAACACAAGGGTCCAGCTGTTAGTGTGTGGCCTTGTGCTTGAACACTGAGAGAGCCACATGTTAGCTCTTCGAGAGTGCCCCTCTGTGATCGGCCTGCGAAGCAGGAAGCTGGCGGATGCACACAGTGGAGAAAACCCGGTGCTGGTGCATGGAACAGGGGAATGTGATGCCTCCTTCCTCCAGGAGTCTGTAGGCACACTGGCAAAATGCTTAGAAGACACTTTTACAAGTACTTACAAGCATTTCCAATGTTCAAACACCATAAGGCAGGGCTTGACAAATTTGCTTTGACTCTAGGAGCCAGCTAAAAAAGTTAGGAGCCAGTTCTTTATAGTGTAGTGTTGGGTTGTCAGCGCCCTGGGTAAGGCAAGTAATTTGCACCCCCCAACCCTAACTTACTCACAGCAGAGCAGCCAGTCAATAACTCCAACGTAACACAGTTACATCAGGGTTACAGGCTGGCCAGAAAGGGTGACGCTAAAAACATGTTATAGGGGGAAACTCCTTATTGTGCTTAATGCATCGTGACTGCGGCTTGTTAAAACACCCTCATCTGCTGCCTAATGCAGCTTAAGGGTGGCCGTTTGTGGGTGGCAAAAACATGTCCCTACTGCACATTTTTACCACCCATCTGCACAACTAAATGAAGCCTTAGTGACACTTTAAATAAAATACAAAAAAAGGTGTATTCCAGTGCTGCTGATCTGATGTTAGTACAGCAATCTCCCCTACTGAGCTATTGTGTGCTGACAGGGGGATGGCCATTGGCTGAGAGCGCTGATTGAGAGTCGGACGGCTGCTGGTTTTCCAGCATGCTCGTCTGACAGAAACCATCCGAACAGTCGGCTTCTGTCGGGCCAGCGGCCAGTTTTTATTGAGCTGGCCAATGCCATCTGGCATTCGGCCCGTGTATACTAGGCTTCATGGTGTGATGGGTAGTGGCTCACTAGGGCAGGACAGTGCAGCAAGGTGGGGGCAATAGGAGATCCAGGTATTCATGCCACCTTAGGTCCCTTTTACACGTGCGCCCCTGCTAAGCAGAATTCACTTGCTCAGCGGGGATCTCTCTCCGCTGTGCAGAGCGGACATGGACACAGCCTGCTCTCCTCTATGGGGCAATCAAATGGAAACGGACCACTTGTCCATTTCCATCCGACCCACCAGACAGATGGAAAATAGAACCACCATCTGTTGGTTGGCGGACAGGATCGGATGGCGGCGGGTGTCCGCTGACACCTGCCGCTCCATAGAGGAGCTTAAAGGGTCCTATCAAGTCCACCTGAAAAAAACGACAGACGGACCTGATCGGATTGCCTGTGTGAAAGGGGCCTTCGGATGTGTGGCTGTGGCATGGCAGGGGGAGAATGAACAATAATTAATGTCAATGAAAAAAAAAACAAAAAAACTTCAATTTACATTATTTTTTTGTGGGGGTGGAGGCCATTCCAGCTAGCTGCCCCCACTCCCTGTCCACTCACCATTAATGAAAGGGCGCCAGGTGAAGCCCGCAAAATAATTCACTCCCTGGGAAGTAGATGCCGGGCAGTGAATACCGTGCAGGCAAGGGAAAACACTCAGCGCGCCCTCGGTGACTGTTTGTCACAAGAGGGCGCCAGTTCCCCAACCAAAATGCAAAGCTGCGGCCTCAATTACCGGCCGGCGCAGCCTCTTGGTCCGCGCGCCCGCGAGTGGGGTGCTGCACGGAGAAGGGACACCACATGCAGGGCAGCCCCAAGTCGCCAGGTCGCTAAATCTAGTCGCCAATGCGATCTGGCGCCTGGGGTTTGTCGAGCCCTGCCATAAGGCCTCATGCACACTGCTGCCTCTAAACGGACGTTTAGAGGCATTTGGGCATTTTTTCTAGCTGCCCCTGAACTCATCTAATGTTATCTTATCAGTACATTTACACAGGGTTGTTTAAC
Organism: Glandirana rugosa; assembly: GCA_018402905.1. Lineage (NCBI taxonomy): Eukaryota > Metazoa > Chordata > Amphibia > Anura > Ranidae > Glandirana > Glandirana rugosa. The sequence goes on from BLSH010472649.1 coordinate 58,858, forward strand.
CACTTAAGGACCGTAAGGATTTCCCACTGTAGGACCAGAGCACTTTTTGCGATTCGGTACTGCGTCGTTTTACTGACAATTGCGCGGTCGTGCAACACTGTACTCAAACTAAATTGATGCCCTTTTTTTCCCCACAAATAGAGCTTTCTTTTGGTGGTATTTGATCCCCTCTGCGTCACTTTTGATCCCCGCTATTAACAAAAAAAAGAGCGACAATTTTGAAAAAAAAAAACAGTATTTTTTACTTTGCTATAATACATATCCAAAAAAAAAAAATAATATAAAAAAAAAACACGTTTATTCATCAGTTTTGGCCGATATATTCTTCCTCATATTTGTGGTTAAAAAAAAAAATTGCGATAAGCGTTTGGTTTGCGCAAAATGTGTCGCATTTACAAAGAATGAGAATTCATGGCGTTTTTTACTATTTTTTTTTTTTATACTAGTAATGGCGGCGATCTGCGATTTTTATCTGCGATATTGCAGCGGACATGTCGCACATTTTTGACACTTTTTTGGGACCAATGACATTTATACGATTAGAAATGTAAATATCCACGCATTACTATATAAATGTCATTGCCAGTGAAGGGGTTAACCTGCAGGGGGAGATCTAGGGGTTAAATGTGTTCCCTGGGCGTGTTCTAACTGTGAGAGGGCTGGGCTACCATGGACATAAGAGATCTAACTGATCCCAGTAACAGGGATCAGTAGATCTCTTACATGGTGCCTGACAGAGCTGGGAACCGTCGTATTTACTTCTTCTTCTCCTCTGGCAGGCAATCGCGGGACATCGAGTCCGCCGGACCTGCGGCCATACTGCTGGAGAGTGCGGTGGACACGAGAGCGCGCCGCACTCGAGCGAGCCGGCGTTTAGACGGCGATTCTCAGGATTGTCCCAGAAGTAAATGTACGTAAGCCGCTCCGGAACCGGTTAAGGTCATTTCCAGGCAGTTGAGTTTAGAAGCTTTTTTTGGAAAGCAAACAAATGCGTTCAGACCGAAGTTAAGAGGCATTTGAAACACCAAATGCCTGTAACGGCTTGTAAACGCGCCTAAACACCTAACTTGCGCTTAACAGCATTTTGTTTAGAGGAGTTTGACATTTAAAACGAAAAACCGCTTCTAGATGTGAACGCGGCAAAATGCAGCTAAACGCGGCATGTAAAACGCGGCTAAACGGCTGTTTTGAGCATCAGTTTCTAGCTGTCAAAAAATCGTTCAGGGGAGGTTGAAAAAGCGACCCGTGTGCATGGAGCCTAAGGCCCCTTTCACATGGGGCAGAATTCGTTTTTTATTCGGTTTTCTCAGCGGGGGATTTGTCTGCTGATCCCCTGCTGAGTGGGGCAGTTGGATGACCAATCAGTGTCCACTTCACGTGGGCAGTCCAAACCAGCTGTCTGTTTACACCCGACTGTCCTCCAATCCGATCCGCCCAGACGGAGTGGAACGGATCCTCTTCCATTTGTTTTTATCGGATTGGAGGTAGCTGGGTGTAAACAGACACAAGTCCACTCAATGGAGGAGAATGGAAGGTCCGATTGGGTCAGATTGGAAAATGGACAAGCAGATCCTATCGGACCTCAGGTGTGAAAGGGGCCTTATAGGCTTCTAAATGCTTGAAAGGTATTTAGAACACTTTAAGACAGGCGTTAAACCTAGTAAAATGACAAAATTCTAATTTCATTTGAGTATGCAGGTTTTATAATGTAGAACTGCATGTGTCAGAAATGACATAGAATGTGTCTGTCTTTTACTAAACCTGTCCTTTAAATGTCACCCCCCCCCCCCCCTTTTTTTTGAGTGGTAGCCATCTAGAAAAATACTTATCTTCAGTGGATCCTGTCGCCAGACCCTTCATTTCATCAAAAATCTTTCCACAAGAGTACATGTGCATTTAGTGTATTTTAGGCATGTTCTTTACCTGTAAAAACCTCCCTTGTGTAGACCTCTAAAAGCCTTGAGACCTTTCGGCACCGCCATCTTAGATGTGATGTCAGCAGACTCAGAGCTGTCACTCAAGCGTGCTATTCTCCTTCACTCTTTACCTGGTAACTGCATAAAAGATCTGTTGGGGGGGAGCTTGAAGGGAGGAGCTGGACCAACACAGATAGTAATTCGACAATCTGATGAGAGGAGAGGGCTTTGATGTGCAAGGGGGGCAGATGGAGGTAGCTGTGCTAAGGAATTGACTTTTCCTGGTGTAGTCAATATTTCTAGCAAATTTAAAGGCACATTGCAAGTCAAAAAGAGTTTATGCAATCTGTGTGATGTAGGCGCGCTGAACATTATGGAGATGCATTTTAATGCAGTGGGTGGTCCTAGAGGCTGCTCACCAGCAACTGTGTGGTCTTGCTGGGCCCCCAGAGGAGTTTTATTGAAGTTTTGAAAGGATGGGAGCGCCACACCAGCTTGTATAGACCATTAAAAAGATTTGTATTTTGTAACCACTAACACAAATCCGCTTTCCAATTCTGATACCTACATTATCTGGTTTTAGGCCCCCGATGAAGGAGGGGAGTGCTGAGCCCCCAAAATACATTAGCTGGTACACAATGCATGTGTGGGGCTCCCATCTTTTCAAACCTTCAGAAATAATTGATGGAAAGGAAAAACAGTGTAGGCATTTAACCAGTTCCCTACCGACGTATAGTAAAATGACGTCGGCAGGGACTGGCCGTCGATCCGGGAGGACGTCATATGACGTCCTCCGCTTCTCGCCGCTACTGCGGGCCCCCAGGGGCCCGCACAGCGGCGATCGCGGATCGCTCGTCTGCCGGGGGGTTGTGTCCCCCCCAGATCGGGGTAAAGAGCCAATAAAATTGGCTCTTTACCCCGTGACCGGCTGTGTCCAATCACAGCCGGTCACAAACGAGCCTCACGTGCACGCCGCTCGTGCGCGCCCCTGGGGGCGCGCAGCGCGGCGATCGGAGCTGAGGCTTGTCCCTCGGACAAAGCCCAGCTCCGATCCGTGTAAAGAGCCAATAGATTTGGCTCTTTACCACATGACCGGCTGTGTCAATCACAGCCGGTCATGTGATGT
>BLSH010472649.1:89878-103586 GCA_018402905.1 Glandirana rugosa
TTTCGATTGCGTATGTATACCTTTGCCACACGTTTGGTGTGTACACTCCATACCGGTGCTAGCAATCTCGTTTTCTTTATTAGAATCGTGAGGAGATAGAGTTTTGACCATTGGACATCTTAAAAAATTTGCAGCGGTTACCTCTAAAAATACATAAAACCCACGTGTCATTTAAGAAGAGCTGCGTCTGTCAGTGAACTCAGAGAAAAGGATTTTACGGTAAGTTATAATAAAATCCCTTTTTTCTCTAACACCCCTAGAGGATAAAATGGCAGCCGTTGCAAAACTTTGTCACACCGTATTTGCGCAGTGGTCTTACAAGCGCTATTTTTTAAAAATAAAATTCAGTTTTTTGAGTTAAAAAATAAGACAGCAGTAATGTTAGGCTATTTTTTTTCAATATTGTGAAAGATAATGTTACGCTGAGTAAAATGATACCCAACATGTCATGCTTCAAAATTGGCGACAAACTTGGCAACATAAAAATCTCCATTGGCGACGTTTAAAAAATTCTACAGGTTACCAGTTTTGAGATAGAGGAGTGCTAAGATTATTTCTTTTGCTCTAACGATCGTGGCCATACCTCACATGTGTGGTTTGCACACCGTTTCCATATGTATGCGTTAGCTTTGGCGTGCAAGCTCGCAAGGACAGTGCGCTTTAAATTTTTTATTTATTTTTTTAAATTATTTATTTTACTTTTTAATTTTTATTTTTACTCTGTTCTTTATTAAAAAAAAAAAAGTTGATCACTTTTAGTCCTATTACAAGAAGTCTAAACATTCCTTGTAATAGAAAAAAGCATGACATGACCTCTTAAATATGAGATCTGGGGTTAAAAAGACCTCAGATCTCATGTTTACACTTAAATGCAAAAAAAAGAAAAAAAAGAACTCATTTGAAAAAAATGACATTGCAAAAAAAAAAAATGGGCCCTTTAAGACCATTGGGCGGAAGTGACTTGTGACATTGCTTCCGCCCAGCCATGTTATGGAGCTGGGTGAACAGCTTCAGCCGCTCACTCGGCTTACGGACACTGGGGGGGACGGACCTATCATCATTGCCGCTGACGGCGGGTCCGGTAAGTGTGCATGGCGGCCATTTTCTTGAGGCCTCTGCACGCGGAATGGCCTGTGCTTGCTAGGGGGCGATCCTGGTCGCTTCTTGGCGCCGTTTTACCATCCCCCCCCCCGCACGGCGCAAATCTCCCTGGGCAACAGCACCACTGGTTATTGCAGCAGTGGGAAGCAGGAGTCGGGCGACGGCAGCGACAGCGGTGGACAGCAGTGGCAGGCAGCTTCTCTCCGAGTCGGGTGGTGAGTCCCTCTGGGGTGCCCTTAGTGACAAGCCTTGCTCAGCCGTGGGGTGGGGGTGCCTGGTCCCCTGGCGCCTATTTTTGGCGCGCTGCCAAGGTGGGTGACAAGATGGCAGCCGATGCGGGTGCTTCCCCACCGGACCTCTCTGTGCCTGCAGCCAGCACTTCAGGGACCCCGTCCCTTATAGACGCCATGTCGGCGGCCCTGGAGACATTAGTCTCCCGGGTAGAGTTGCTGTGGGATCGCAGGGACGCAAAAAAGCAACCCCTGCCCCCCCCCCTTCCTCGGGGGGAGGACTCGGACCCTGAGGGGGCCTCCTTTGTGGCGGGGACCCCCCTTGAGCTGTTGGATGGCGAGATCTCAGATGCTCATGATAGTGGGGACGAGTCTGCGGCGTCTGTTGCTGCGCACGAGAGGGCACTAATGAACGCTCTGATCACGTGCGCGAGACCCTGCAATTGGAAGATACGGCGGGACCCTCACAGGGGGTGCCCGCCCCCTTTGGGTCACATTGACCGGCCCGTGCGGCGAAGGTCTTCCCATATGTGGATTATCTGGATAAGTTAGTTTACAGGGACTGGGCTCGGCCTCAGAGCTCCCTCCCCATTCCAAAACGTTTCGCTGTGCGCTATCCCTTTGAGGACAAGCTGTTAAGGGAGTGGGCACCGCCCCCCATGGTTGATTTCCCCCCCCCCCCGCTGTGGCTCTCCTGAATAGGGCGACCACAATCCCTGTGGAGGGCACGCCATCCTTTAAGGACCCGGCTGACGGGAAGGCAGAGGCTCTCGTCAGGTCCCTATTTACTCTGACAAGATCGGACATGCGGCCCGTTGTGGCTTCGGCACTGGTGTCGCAAATGCTCAGCAGGCGAAGCTGTTAAATCACGAGTTGAGCAAGTCTCAGGTTCCCCCTAATTGCGTGGATCTCGCGGATCAGCTTTTCCTTGGGCTTCAGTATCTCTGCGATCCAGCCCTGGACGCGGCCCCCCTGATATCCAAGGCATCCGCGGTCTCTGTGGTGGCCAGGCGTTGGCTTTGGCTGAAGTGCTTGTCGGCGGACCCAAAAAGGGCCTGGCGGACTTGCCTTTCCAGGGTGGGCGGCTCTTTGGAGCCTCCTTGGATGAGATTATCAAAAGTCTCACTGGTGGGAAGAGCACCTTTCTCCCAGAGACAGGGAGGGGTACGTTGCCTCATTTTCGTTTCGTTTTTTTCATTCCCCCCCGATCCTCAGGCGAGGGCTCACAGCCCGCCAAGGCCCCCGCAGGTGAACAGAAGCGTCCCGGGCAATGTAAGCATGCCGAGCCGGAGGACAAGCCCTCCTCCGCATGAAAGGTTGCCCCCACCCGCCTCTCGGGGGGATGTCTCCTGGGGTTTGCAGACAGGTGGCCCTCCCGCTTTTTGGGGCCCGCCCCATCCTGGACCTGAAGGCCCTCAACTGTTTCGTGCGGGTTTGCAGGTTCTGGATGGAGTCTGTCCGCTCTGTGGTAGTGGCCCTGCGCCAGGGCGATGTCCTGGTTTCCCTCGACATCAAGGATGCGTATCTGCATGTCCCCATGCGCACCCAGCACCAGCTATTCCTGCGCTTTGCGGTCGGGGAGCATCACTACCAGAAGGGGGACAGGTCCCCCCCTCGTCCCTGGATCGGTTGATCAGGATGGATCATCAGGTGAGGGCCTCGCTGCTCTGGTGGATGCCACGGCTGTGGCATATGTGCATCACCAGGGCGGGACCAGGAGCTTGGCTGCGGCCTCAGAGGTAGCCATCATTCTACGGTGGGCAATCTCTGCCTTCCACATACCGGGTGTAGAATATTGGCAGGTGGAATTTCTCAGTCCTTACCGCCTGGACTACAAGTCCAACTACAAGTCCCGTCTACCACCGTAGCAGTTGGACTTTTAGTTACATAGTTAGTCAGGTTGAAAAAGGCACAAGTCCATCTAGTTCAACCAAAAAAAAAATAGAAAAATTATATATAACCATACAATCCTTCACCCACAGTTGATCCAGAGGAAGGCAAAAAATCCCAGCAAAGCATGATCCAATTTACCATAGCGGGAGGAAAAAATTCCTTCCTGATCCCCAGAGAGGCAATCGGATTCACCCTGGATCAACTTTACCTAAAAATGTTACTACCCAGTTATATTATTTACATTAAGGAAAGAATCCAGGCCTCTTTTAAAGCAATCAACCATGCTGGCGAAAACTACCTCTGGGGGGGGAGTCTATTCCACATTTTCACAGCTCTAACTGTGAAGAAACCTTTCCATATTTAGAGATGAAATATTTTTTTCCTCTAGATGTAAAGAGTGCCCCCTTGTCATTTGTGATGACCTTAAAGTAAATCACTGAAGACCAAGTTCAATATATGGACCACTTCTATATTTGTACATGTTGATCATATCCCCCCTTCATCTCCTTTTCTCAAGAGAGAATAAATTTAGTTCCTCTAATCTTTCCTCATAGCTAAGCTCCTCCGTGCCTCTTATTAGTTTGGTTGCCCTTCTCTGCACTTTCTCCAGTTTCCCCAATATCCTTTTTGAGAACTGGTGCTTAACTGATCTGCATATTCCAGATGAGGTCTCGCTAATGATTTGTACAGGGGCAAAATAATCTCTATAATATAATAATATATTATCTATCTCTGGAGTCCATACTTCTCTTAACTTTACATTTATCAATATTAAACCTCATTTGCCACATAGTCGCCCAATTAGACAGTGCATTGAGGTCTGCTTGGTAAGTTGGAGACGTCCTGTAAGGACCGTTATTCCACTGCGTAGCTTGCTGTCATCTGCAAACACTGAAATGGTACTTTTAATCCCAGACCCTATATCATTTATAAATATATTGAAAAGTAAGGGTCCCAACACTGAACTTTGGGGTACACCACTGATAACCTTAGACCATTCAGAATAAGAATTATTAACCACTACTCCCCGGAATCGGTCTTTTAGCCAGTTTTCTATCCATTTACAAACTGATCTTTCCAAGCCTGTAGACTTTACTTTACACATTAGCCGTGTGTGGGGAACGGTGTCAAAGGCTTTTGCAAAATCCAAGTATACCAGGTCCATAGCCACCCCTCTGTCCAAGGTTTTACTTACCTCCTCATAAAATGAAATCAGTTTTGTTTTACAACTTCTGTCTTTCATGAATCCATGCTGTCTGTTGCTTAAAACATTTTTTTCCCAACAATAACTCATCTATGTGGTCTTTTATTAAACTCTCCAGTATCTTCCCAGCTATAGAAGTTAAACTAACAGGTCTATAGTTACTTGGTAAAGACTTAGTTCTCAATACTTGTAGTCCATTGACTCTTCCTCCAGCTTTCTAACTAAAAGGCCGTACAGAGCGATGGGCAGAAAGCTGGAGGAAGAGTTTTTCAATGTGGCAAAAAATAATAAAACACATTTTTTTTCCTGCAAAAATCTTTAGTTTTTTTCCTTCAGGTGAACTTAGCCTACAGTTAAAGCTAAAGATTTTGGTTAAAATCTCTTAAAAATTAGGTGAAATACTCTTTGAAGTCACTGGAGCCGGTGTCGCCACTGGAAGAAGGCTGTGCCGGAATGACTGATTATTGTGCCCATGCACGGGATCACGTCATTTCCCACTGGGCAATCATAAAGCAGAAAACTTGGCACTCCGAATTAGCCCAGAGAGAAGGTGATGGCAGCCAATATGATGTAACCGTTGCATTTCTGGAAGGTGGGGGTATCTTGTGGAGTTTAGTTCAGGTTGAATACACATTTAAAACACATATAGGAACATATTTACCTGGCAGAAGATTTGTAATATGGCTCATATTCTTGTGATCTATCCATCTGTTTTGATTGTATATGCTTCAAAGCAATTCTACAGCCCATACCACTGCTCCATCACCTGCAAGTTTGTGATCGAATTACACTGAGCCATCTCCTGCCTTTGTGGCAGCTCAGCTTGGAAAAGGTTTCCGATCTTTATGTAAGGCCTCTATTACACTGCAAGTTCTGAGAATAACGGAAAGTCACCGGCAACAGGATTGCTATGCAATGCAGTGAAAGCCCTTACCTCCTTGTATGTGTCGCTCCCTCAAAGGTTGGTTGAGCGAGCTGTCGCTCTTTCACTGCATGTTTCATTCATTCCTATGCACAACAGTGGAGCTTGTGGTGCTGTGACAGGAAGTGGGGTTGAGTGTGTAGCAGAAAAATGCAGCGTTGTGGGTGAACAGGGTACATAGAAAACCATTGATTTCTATGTTCTCTAGTAGAGATGGGCTCAGGCGTGTTCGGGATCCTAGTCCCAACCCATCTGCCCAATCCCGTCAGGAAGCCGACACTGAACACCACTAATCACAGGCAGTGAGGCATTTCCCTGTCCACAGCTGCACAGACCGGGAAATGTCTCAATGCCTGTGATTAGCAGTGTTCAGTGTCGGCTTCCTGGCGGGATCGGGCAGGTGGGTTGGGACTAGGATCCAGAACACACCTGAGCCCATCTCTATTCCCTAGCAGTGATCCTACAATGATCTGTGCACGTTCAAGTGGAACTAAACTCTCAATCAACATTTAACTTTAACATATGCTGCTAGCATTAGTAAATAGGAAAGTATATTATATTTACTTGCTTTCAACTTTTTTTTTTTTTTTTTACATTTCTTTAGTTACTTCCTGGTTTCTGGTCTAGACCGAATGATGTTATATATCCCAGGAGCCCTCATGAGCATTTTTTCACTTTCATCTGAAGGAGGGGAGGAGGGGCTTTCTCAGCTAAGCACACCCTCCTGCTTGATTCCAGGAAGTAAATACTACATGAATCATCTGCCCTTACTCAAGATGGCTGTGGTTAGAAATGCTAGGGGGGTGTTTTTCAAACTGATTTCTCAACAAAATAAGGCATGGAGACATGGATGGATGGGAGAGTTTGCTTTGAATATTAAAAAATAAATGAAAACACAAATTTAGTTTGCGGTGCTCAGATGCAGTTTAGCTTTGCTTTAACGCAGGTCACCACGCATTGTGTGAATGAGCCCATAGCGATGCTGTTTTTGGAACTTTCTCGACATCGATAGGATCACTAGTATGACTTGGACCTAAATTGGAAAATGTTTTTTGACTTTTTAAGGAGTAGATAAGTGAACCTCGGGGGGGGGGGGGGGGGTTAAATATCTGACAGAGCATGTTCTGTACATTCTAATAATGTGGCAAGCTTCCAGAATGATGCTAAAATAAGAACTGATTGATGATGGTATATAGTGAATGGTGCCAGTTCCTCTAACAAATAATAAGATCCTGTCTGTGTGAATGTAGTGATTGTAATAGTTCAATCACCTGTGTTTATGGGATGGGACATCAGTTATGCTGTGCATAATACCTGTTCTCATGCAGTAAGCATTTCACGTTGGTTGCAATAACTTTAGTTGTTCCATTGCTGACAGCAGACTCCCGGCACTGTGTCTCCAGCTGTAGGTTCATCATTCTGGATTCCTTAGCTGCCGCCTCAAGGGTGACACTGATCCTAATGGTCCAACTGTAAACTCATTGGATGATTAAAGCTTTTGGTATCTCTGCATTTAAAGGAAGCCTATCATAGGGAAATACATAGTCTACCACTGCAAACCATCGTTTGAAAAATGCTAGCTGTCTCTGGCCTCAGTACAGTCTAAATCCCTGACCTTCAACAGGTTTGCAGCTCATGAAACCAGAACTCCTGCTCTGCATGCTTGCCACGGGTCCATGACCTAGAAAGCATCGATGGGATCTGCATGACAACCAGGCAACTAGCATGTTCAGAAAGGGGTTAGGAGTAACAGCCTATATCAGGGGTCTCCAAACTTTCTAGTTTATTGTCCTGCAGACTTTAGGGGGGCCGGAAGCTTGTGTCAGTGGGACGAATAGTACCCCATCATTGGTGTCAGTGGGAGGAATAGTGCTACATCATTGGTGTCAGTGGGAGGAATAGTGCCCCATCATTGGTATCAGTGGGAGGAATAGTGTCCCATCATTGGTGTCAGTGGGAGGAATAGTGTCCCATCATTGGTGTCAGTGGGAGGAATAGTGCCCCATCATTGGTTTCAGTGGGAGGAATAGTGTCCCATCATTGGTGTCAGTAGGAAGAATAATGCCCCATCATTGGTGTCAGTAGGAAGAATAATGCTCCATCATTGGTGTCAGTAGGAAGAATAATGCCCCATCATTGGTGTCAGTAGGAAGAATAATGCCCCATCATTGGTGTCAGTAGGAAGAATAATGCCCCATCATTGGTGTCAGTAGGAAGAATAATGCTCCATTGTCTGTGTCAGTGGTTGGAATAATGTCTTGTATCGGTGAGAGGAACACTGCTCCAAGGGCCAGGTAAAGGCAAGAAAAGTGCTGCAGTTTGGAGACCACTGCCCTATATCACGCTTTTAGAAGAGAATTACAAAAAAAAATCACCAGATGAATAAGGAGGTCATTCAGTCTGGACAGTCACAGTATGTGTGCAGGATAGCCCATTGCAATAAGGAACTATTTCTGTTCTGTTATGTTTTTTTTTTTTTTTAGATTTGACCGCTGTATAAATGTCAGTGGTCCCAAAAAAGTGTAAAAATGTCTGACCTGTCCGCCGCAATATCGCGGTCCCGCTAAAAATCACAGATCGCCGGCATTACTAGGTAAAAAAAAAAAAAAGTAGAAAAGCCATAAATTCTCATGGTTTGTAAACCCGGCAACTTTTGCGCAAACCAATCAATATACGCCGATTTTTTTGTAATTTATTTATTTTTTACCACAAATATATAGAAGAATATATATCGGACAAAACTGATGAATACATTTTGATTTTTTAATATATATATTTTTTTTGTACATGTATTATAACAAAAAGTAAAAAATATTGGGTTTTTTTTTTCTTTTTTTCAAAATTGTCGTTCTTTTTTTGTTTATAGCGGTGATCAGAAGTGATGCAGAGGTGATCAAATACCACCAATTGAAAGCTCTATTTGTGGGGGGAAAAAAGGACGCAAATTTAGTTTGGGTACAACGTCGCACGACCGCGCAATTGTCAGTTAAAGGGACGCAGTGCCGAATCGCAAAAAGTGTTCTGGTCATTCAGGGGGAAGTTCTTCCGGGACTGAAGTGGTTAATGTCAGCCATCTTATACACAGCACAAACAGGAAGTGCAAAGCAGGAAGTGACTGCAAGGATGCTCTATGTTACCCTCTATCATTACAGGGCATTGTGAGACATCATATTCCTCCAGCATGTTTTTTTTCCAAATCATTTTAAAGCCCCGCAACTGCTCCACAAACGCCTGCTAGAGCGGTTGTGGAGCGTTACCATAGACTTGAATGGGAGGCATTGAAAGGCTTCAAACGCCTCTTGACTTGACATGAGGCTTCAATTTTGAAGTGACGTGACGCAAAGCTAACGCCTCATGTTTTTAGAATGTGAACAGCACTATGTGCTGTCTATGGCACAGCACAGAAAAGGATCTGCTTTGAGGCATGGTTAGGTTGAGTTTTGATAGCAGACTTTTTTTTTTTTTTTTTTTTTTATCTGTTTATTGAAAGTTTAACATTACAAAACAGCAGTTAAAAAGAAGTGATTGCATGGTTAAAGAAAAATATGAATAAAAAAATAAGTGATAGCAGACATTTTTGCAAATTCCCTGCCAGATGGATTTGTATACTTTGATCTCTTTGACACTTGGCTTGGTTCAGTTCAACTTTGCTGACACAAAAAGTTTTGCCATTGACAATAATGTATAATGCTCAATACTCCTGCTCTTGCCTGGCACTGTCAGTATTGCTGGTTGGTTGGTGCATTTGCCCGCACACAGAAGCAAATTTGTTACCACATGGCTGCTCTGTACAAACAGGAATTGGCTGGAGCTGTTCTTTCCTATATCTCTCTTTCCCTGTGCATTCTGGGATGCAGGTTCTCCCTGGATGCGATTGTGAGCATGCACAGGCTGGCTTGAATTCTCCTGCAGAGCTGGTTGGATTGGAAACATACATTTCAGGTGTCATGGTCCTATGCTGTGTTCCCCATAGATGTACCCAAAGGTGTGTATCCATATTTCTGGTGAGCCTCCAATTTGTTATCCTTTTTTTGCACGTGGTGAACAGAGGTGGAGGATTCTGGTTGAAGATTATTTACACTCTTCAAGGATTTTGGTTCCAGCACGGGCAATTTATTTCCTTGGCACTGGCACTTTTTCCACTGATTATTTATTATCATTTTTTATTATTTTAAATTTTTTTCTATTTTTCACGATTATTTGGAAGAGCTGCTAGCACTGGACTTATAACACAAGTGTTGACTTTATAACACTTTAGAAATGCTTCACTAACATGCCATAAATGCTATAGGTGCGGTTATGGTGTGTTACCATTGAAATTCGTGGAGGAGGCTGACAAGCATCGATGCCTCATGAAAGAAATAAGCTGCTTAACCACTCCAGGTCCGCGCTATAGCCGAAGTACGGCTCCAGCGCGGACCTGAAATGCCCGGAGGACGTCCATGGACGTCCTCCACTGCGCACGCTCCAGGCGCGCCCCCTGGAGGCAGCGGCGGCGCGCACGCTGCGCGAGCGTGCCCGTGGGTCAGGCGGACTCGATGTCCGCCCGAGACCCGCCGATCACATTTAGGAGCCTCAGAACGGGGAACCGCCGTTGTAAACATTTATGACATTTATACAGTAATCAGTGGACATTTAAATTTCTGATCGCTGAATAAATGTCATTGGTCCCAAAAATGTGTAAAAAATGTCCGACATGTCCGCCCCAATATCGCAGTCCCGATAAAAATCGCAGATCGCCGCCATTACTAGTAAAAAAAAAAAAATAATTAAAAACTCCATAAATCAATTCCCAGTTTGTAGACGCGATAACTTTTGCGCAAACCAATCAATATACGCCAATTGCGATTTTTTTTTTTTTTTTTTTAACAAAAATATGTAGAAGAATAAATATCGGCCAAAACTGATGAATAATTTTTTTAATGGATTTGTACTTTAGCAAAAAGTAAAAAATATTGTTCTTTTTTGCAAAATTGTCGCTCATTTTTTGTTTATAGCGGCGATCAGAAATGACGCAGAGGGGGTCGCATACCACCAAAAGAAAGCTCTATTTGTGGGAAAAAAAGGACGCAAATTTTATTTGGGTACAACGTCGCACGACCGCGCAATTGTCATTCAAAATGCGACAGCGCTGAAAGCCAAAAATTGGTCTGGGCAGGAGGGGGGTTTAAGTGCCGGGTAAGGAAGGGGTTAAAGTGGTTGTAAAGGGTCAAGGTTTTTTCATGCATTCAATGCATAAAGGTAAAAAAAACCTTTTGGGTGCAGCAGCCCCCCCTAATACCTGAGCCCCATCGCGATCAAGCAATGTGCGAGACAGCAGCGGCTCTCCGGGGACTCTCCCTGCTCTTTGGCTGAGACAGTAGCGGGAGTCAATCTCAGCCAGTGAGCCAATGAGGAGGAGAGAGGGGCGGGCCCAGTCACGGTTCTGTGTATGAATGGACACACAGAGTAGTAGCACGGGTTCCCCCATAGCAAGCTGCTTGCACTGGGGGCAGGAGGGAGGGGCCAGGAGCGCCGGCCGGGGACACGAGAAGAGGAGGTTTAGGGCTGCTCTGTAAGTATAACATCTTTATTCAAAACAATTGCCTTTTAATGTCACTTTAATTTTTAACACCACATAGTGCTATCGCTTCTGTGTACTGCACTGTGTGGAGCCCATTGTAATATTCATGACAGCCATTGAAGGGGGCTTATGAAGGTTTGAAAATACTACATTAATGCCACTTAAAGGGTATTGATGCATGTGTGAATGAGCCCATGGTTTCCTTTACTTTCGCCTGGTGATCCTGACAGTGACACACTTCCTGCCTTAGGGTGACAACACTCACGGTACTGTGTCTATACAGAAGCAACATTGTCACCCTAAGACAGGACTCCAGGACACCTCTTATCCTCTCTAAACACTGAGGGGAGGAGTCCGTGAGGGTCCGTTCACACTGTCCTCACATTAAACCAGACAGCTGTCAGTTTCAGCTGCAGTTAGGGGATAGTAGGGAGCTGTGCAATCTGTGTTTCAGCCATATCCCTTTTATTCTTTTTTTTTTGTCAACTTTATTTGAAATGCACAAAGTGACACTTCATACATGTCACTGCACACTATACAGCGTTTTTTTGTGCACTGCAATAAAATGCAGCATGTCTGCATTTTACTGTATCTCACTGTACTGCACCTCTATGCTGCATTGCAGTGTGAATGGGGCACATATAAAACATTTGTTTTCTATGTGCCCTAGTGGTGACTGGCGCTCCTCCAGTGCAGAAAAACGCAGGTCACTGTACTATGTGTGAACAGGCCTTTAGTCCACAGAGATGTATAACTGATAAAAATGCAGCACAGACAATGTGCATAGGGAGTTATCAGCTCACAAGATTTTTGTTAGTATTCAAAAAGGTGCTTTGTTCAAACGTTTTTATATAATGTATAAGTGTATGTATTACACACAATCAGAGAAGTTAATTTTTAGGGTTTCTGTACAATAATAAGGTCTAAAAACAAGGTGGCTACTAGAAAGTACCGATAACTACAGGCTCATGGTTGTACATTGGACCTTATGGTCTGGTGGTGTCAGAACATGGTGTTTTTATAGCTATTAAACTAGCTATAGGATCCATTGTAGCTACTATTTTTGTAGACTTTAGAAGCCTAGAAATGTAGACCTTTCAGTCGGGAGTAATGACATAGATGATCTTCTGTAGATATAGCTGGCATTATGGTTCCCAGTTCATTGTCTGAAGTCCAAATGGTAAACATTCTGATTTTCTGCTGGGGATGTGCTGGTTACCTTACTATTTGAACATTTTTAGTGTTGTATAACATTAATCCTAAGCACTCTAAACAAAAATTCATAAGGGCAGATGTTAACAGGCTTTTGTTTGCTTCAGACTTGTATGGGATCGCAAAACCTGCTTGAATCGGTTCAAATGCAGGTCAGAAGGAAGTCAACTGCAGGTCATATGCACCTGACAATGAATTCTGAATGATCTCACAAGCATCCCAAACTGACGCCATCGACAAAGCCCGTCAACACTGCCCGTGAGTTTCTAAATTCTTTAACCTAAACCAATGTACCTTCTTCAACAGGTGATGTTTTGTACCCTGAACACTCACCGTCTGGACATGGATAAACTTCTGGGCGGTCAGATAGGACTTGAGGACTTCATCTTTGCTCACATACGTGGACAAAAGAAGGAGCTTGAGGTGTATAAATCTGAAGACTCGTTGGGTCTCACAATCACTGACAATGGTGCCGGTTACGCCTTCATCAAGGTGTTCTTCTTAATATGTTGACCTCCACATTTCTAGTTTCCTGATCTTTGTCTAATAAGTGTTTATCTTGTCATCCACAGCGTATTAAAGAAGGCAGTATTATACACCGCATGCAGCTTATCAATGTGGGGGACATGATTGAATCTATCAATGGGAAGAATTTGATTGGTAGTCGTCATTTTGAAGTAGCCCGGACCCTGAAAGAGTTGCCTCGGGGGAAGACATTCATGCTAAAGCTTTGTGAACCCAGGAAGGCCTTTGGTAACTACAATAGTTATATTATTGGTGATCAGCTACACTCATAAAATTTGGAGAAAAAAGTACCCTGACAAGGCTACCAAAGTGGCACATGGGTTGAACTGTACTGCTTAAAGCCTCCTGCACATGATGGGAATATCGGACGAATGGTCGTCCCTGGTTGTTTGTTTGGTTTTTTTTTAGGTTTTTTTTTTTTTTTTTCATGCTAGTCTCCTATTAAAAATGAAGAAGTTACTAAACTTACGAAAATTCTCGTACAATAGAATACAATTTAGGAAGAGATGTAATGTATTCTTTAGTTTCCAAGCATGCATGGTTTCGGTCACAATTTTTTTCAGGCAAATCCTGTACTGACTAGATGAAAATCGTACATTCTGATATCGTATTAGAAAATTTTAGTGTTTGTCCCTTCGGATAATTTTGCATGAACTGTCATGGCCGGGTTTTGAAAGCTGTGTACGAATGACCAGATTATCATAAGATCGCTTTGAAACCGGTATTTCTCAAGTCGTCTTCCAGGACGGCACACCTGAGAGATGACTGGTCCCACCTGACAGGAAACACAATCAAGAAAGAGGTCAAAAGCCCCCGCCCCTCCCATGCTCCTCAGTTTTTTATTGTGTTTGCCCACAGTGAAACAGTTTGTTTTTTTGTTAAGATCCAAGGCTGTGAGCTGAGGGTCCCCACTGGGAACCAGACCGCAGGCTTGAGTGGCTGAAGGGTCAGATGGGGTCTGTGTTACCCTTCCAAGGGGGGATATTCCCCAGACCGGTAACGGTCTTCTCAGGGAGGGCAGCAGGACTGGAAGAGCCCCCCCCCCCCCCCCCCCCCCC
>BLSH010472649.1:103596-118212 GCA_018402905.1 Glandirana rugosa
CGCGGAGGGACCCGGTGTCTAAGGTGCAGACGTTCTGTTTACGTGGACGTAATAGGAGATGGTGAGGGACGTCCCCATTCCAAGTCCCAGGGTGGGGGGGTCATGGGGGTAGTCGGCCGGTTGAGTGGGGGACACCAGAGACACCGACACTGGCAACGGCCAGGGAGGAGAGACAGGGTGATCGCCGGCACTGCAGTGAAGGCCAGTGCTCCCTCCTTCGTCCTTTGACTAGGCTGAGGTCCAGCGGAGGAGGAGGGGGGTCCGCAGAGGTACACCGAGGTTGCGGCCACCCGAGAGGACGTTACCTCCGGGCACTCTTTTCTGTGTCGGGTCGGAGGAGTTAGGGACTGTTCCCTTTTTCCAGGGACTTCAAGACGACCGCCAAGAGCCCCCCTGAGAATTGAAGGACCCTGGGCACGGTGGGGTGGCCAGAAACTTCAGGGACCTTTTTCCCTTGTCAGGGATTGAGGAGGCTGGGCTGTGTCTTTTCTCACGGGCCTCCATTGCAGGAGAGCCCACCGGCGTTGGAGCCACATGGAGACGCCTGGGGGGAGGAGGAGGCGACCTGGAGTCGGATCAGTTTCCTGCTTCCTCCCTCGTGACCGGAAGTGACGTCACGGCCGCTAGTGGGACAGAGAGGAGGGACCGGCAACGGTCACAGCCACAGAGACCACAGGGGGTGAGTTGGCCGGCTGATGGGGGTACTGGGGGGGTGGGACCCTGAACCTTACCCCTGCAGGGAGTGGTAGAGGATAATGCAGGTGCATTTGTCTTGCAGACGTGGAATCTGTGGCCCAGGGAGGCGCCAGCAGGACTAAGTCTAAGACCTCTTCCCGCTATAAAAGATGCGGTTACTGCAATGATAAACTGCGGCAGGAACACACAAAGCCCTTCTGCTTTAAATGTATTCATAAGCTGTCAGGTGCAGTACAGACAGAGATGTTGTCTACTCTCAGGTCTTTTCAAGCAACCCTTAAACCAAAGCAGGAAGTGGAGGCACTGTCTAGTTTAGAGGGCTCTTCCTCACAAGAAGGGCCGTCAGGCCTTGAGAGGCCACTTAAGCGGGCCACTGTCAGGGTTCCTGCCACGCAGGACTCAGAGGAGGAGGAAGCCGAAGGGTCTGAGCAGAGTTGTCTGGATGAGGATAGCCAGGAGGAAGAAGAATCCAGACCAGGCAGACACATTTTTTCGGCTGATGAGATGGAGGGTCTCCTGGAGGCTATATATACCTCCTGAGGAGATTCAGGAGCCTGCTGCACAAATTTCAGCTCAGGATAAAATGTAAAGAGGTTTGGTCAGCCCACAGGCTAAGGTTCTTCCAATTCATCAGGCTCTTAAAGACATTATCCTGAGGTAGTGGAAGGAGCCAGAGAGAAAACTTTTAAAATTCAAAACCTGGAAGCGTAGATGTTCCTTTTAAAGATGAAGAAGAGGAGAAATTCTTTAAGACTCCTAGGTTGGACGCTTCCCTGGCTCAGGTCTCAAAACAATCTGACCTCTTTCGAGGATGCAGGTAATATTGGAGACCAGATGGATAGGAGGTCTGAAACTCTACTGCGCAGAGCCTGGGAGGTCAATGCGGCAGCAATGAGTCCGGCCCTGGCCTCAGCTTGTGTGGCTAGAAATGCGGACATGTGGGTGAGCAAACTCCTGGACCACGTGTCTCTTACATCCAAGTCAAAACAGGTATTATACTCCATGGAATTGATTGGTAAAGCGGTAGCCTATCTAGCAGATTCAGCTGTTGAAACTGCGTACAACAGCAAAATCTGCAGCCCTGCTAAATTCGGCCAGAAGAGCCTTATGGGTGAAGACCTGGGACGGGGACCATACATCAAAGATTGTGTGGTCTCCCGTTTGAGGGGTCATTACTATTTGGTGCAGGTTTAGATCAGGCCCTTGCCAGATCAACAGAGAATGGTAAAAAATTCCCAGTTAAGTCTTAGAAAACAAAGGGAAAATTTTTTCGAGGCCCCCAAGAGTCCAATCGGTTTAAGAACAAAAAGAAAAATAAAAGATGGGGGTTTGGCAAAGGCAAACCAAAAGGGAGTCTCCTTTTTTCCGGCCAAAAGTCGGCCGAGAAGGACTCCAAGTGACGCCAGCGCCAGTGTAGGGGAGAGGCTCTCCCAATTTTCCACCCAGTGGGAGAAGATTATGCAGAGTCCCTACATTTTACAGATCATAAGAGAGGGGTACAGGTTATAGCTGACTTCCTTGCCCCCTCACAATTTTCTCCTTGCCCATCTACCCAGAGACAGACAGAAGGCAGCCGGCCTCCTCGACAATGTCAATCAATTAGCCGAGCTGAGAGTCTTTGTTCCTGTGCCAACAGTAGAACCCGGGAAGGGGTTCTACTCTCACATTTTTGTAGTCTCCAAGCCCTCTGGGAAGTTTTGCCTTATCATAAGGCTAAGAAGGCTGAACAGGTTCATACGGTACAAGAAGTTCCATATGGAGAATATTTACAGCTTCAAAAAGCATCTGTTAAAGGATATCTTCATGGCCACATTAGACCTGAAGGACGCTTACCTTCATGTCCCCATTTGTACGGAACACCAGAGCCTGCTGCGGAACACCAGAGCCTGTTTGCAAGTTGCATCAAACAGGGTGTCCAGCACTGGCAGTTCAGTACCTTGCCCTTCGGTTTGGCATCCAGCCAGAGAATCTTTATCAAGGTTCTGGCGGAAGTGGTATCTTTCCTCCATCTAGAGGGAATCGCACTGATCACAGGTGCAGTTGATGGTGGACCTGGACAGGGTAGTAGCCACGTTAGAGCCCCTGGGATGGCTGATCAGTCGGGAGAAGTCCTCACTTGTTCCCTCCCAAACCAAGATGTATCTGGGGTTCCTGATAGATTCTGTGGCACAAAAGCTTGTTTTGCCCCAAGCAAAGGTGGGGACCTTGGTGGGGGCACTAGATTCTCTTCTAGAACCCAGAGAGTTGTGCCACAGGTTCATTATGAGGGTACTAGGACTGATGACATCCTGCATCCCTGTGGTGCCCTGGGCTCAGTTTCACTCCAGACCTCTCCAGGGATTCCTTCTCTTTTCCTGGGATGGGAAAAGAGGATCCTTGGACCAAAAGGTGCTGGTCCCAAGGAAAGTAAAGGAGTCGCTTCGGTGGTGGCTCAACCCGGACAGGTTAAGTCAGGACCTTCTGTGGAACCAGCTCCAGCCAGTAAGGGTCACGACCGATGCAAGCACCTGGGGTTGGGGGGCCCATCTAGAGGAACTTCGTGCCCAGGGTGTTTGGAACCAGAGTCAGAGGGACACTTCCTCCAATTTCAGGGAGCTCCTAGCGGTCAGAGAGGCCTTAAAAACCTTAGAGGAAAGGATTGGGGAAAAAAGGTCCAGGTCCTTTTGGACAATTCTACTACTGTGGCCTTCCTGAACTGTCGGGGGGGGGACAAAGTCCAGTTCTCGAATCAATCTAACACAGTGAGTTCTGGAATGGGCAGAGATGAGGATTCCCTCGATTTCAGCCATTCACATAAGGGGGATGTTCAACCTAGAGGCAGACTTCCTCAGCAGGCAGCAGATCCTTCAAGGAGAGTGGGAGTTAAATCCTGAGGCATATTCAATGGTATGTCAAACTTTCGGGACACCAGAGGTGGACCTCTTTGCCAGAAGAGGCAACAGGAAAGTCAAGAGATTCTTTTCCCTGTACAGAGAGAGAGGTTCAGAGGGGGTAGATGCATTGGCCTACGAGTGGAATTTCAGGCTAGCCTATGCCTTTCCCCCCTTGGTTCTGATCCCGAGGGTGCTACACAAACTGAGTCAGGGGGCAGACTGATTCTGGTGGAGCCTTGGTGGCCCAAGAGGACGTATTTTCCCACTCTAGGAAATTGGTCAGTAAGCCCTCCTCAGCACCTTCTGGATCGGCAGGATCTCCCCCTTCAGGGCCCAGTGGTTTACCCGAATCCTGCCTTCTTCAGTCTGACTGGAAAGCCTGCGTCACAAGGGCTGCTCGGAGAGAGTGATTGAAACTCTCTTAATGAGCAGAAAGCAGGTGACTAGGCGAATCTATGCCAAGGTTTGGGAAGTTTTCTCTCGATGGTGTCGGGCGAGAGGGACTTCCCAACAAGAGATCCTCGCTGTTCTGGATTTTCTCCAGGGTGGTGTGGATCAGGGGCTGGCAACCAAGACCCTCAGGGTACAGGTTGCGACCCTGTCCGTGTTTTTGGATAAGAGGTTGGCCTTAGAACCTCTGGTTAAAAGATTCCTATCAGCCAGGGAAAGGATGTCCCCAGTGAAAGTGAAGGGTTTTCCCCTTGGGACCTGACCCTGGTATTAGAGGCACCAACTAGGGCACCCTTTGAGCCATTGACTCAGGTTTCTTTAAAGCTTCTTCCTTTGAAAGTGGCCTTCCTCCTGGCCATTACGTCGGCCAGGAGGGTAAGCGACTTACAGGCTATGTCAATAAAAGAGCCCTTTTTCTTATTGTTCGAGGATAGGGTAGTTCTCAGGCAGGATCCCCTGTATCTACCCAAGGTACCATCAAGTTTTCATAGGACACTGGAGATTGTCCTTCCTTCATTCTGTGAAAATCCCCAGAATGAGAGGGAAAAATCATTTCATTTGTTGGATGTCAGACGATGTCTTTTGATTTGACCTATTAGTAGGTTTTAGTGGTCAAAGGAAGGGAGAACAAGCCTCTAAAACAACCATTGCTAGATGGATTAGACAAACCATTACCATAACATGAACAGACAGGGAAAGCAGTTGCCCCTAGTCTTAAAGCTTACTCTACGAGGTCTCTGGTGACTTCCTGGGCAGAAAAGGCCGGAGCATCAGTAGACCAGAACTGCAGAGCAGCAAA
Source organism: Glandirana rugosa (assembly GCA_018402905.1). NCBI lineage: Eukaryota > Metazoa > Chordata > Amphibia > Anura > Ranidae > Glandirana > Glandirana rugosa. The sequence continues at coordinate 108,415 of BLSH010472649.1, forward strand.
GTGGGCAAGCCGGAACACCTTCCTGAGGCATTACAGGGTTGAACTTCTGTCCCCTCAGGACCTAGCCTTCGGTAGGAAAGTCCTACAGGCTGTCGTCCCGCAATAAGGTAGGCCTGAGCTTCTTGCTTTTCTCTCAGGTGTGCCGTCCTGGAAGACGACTTGAGAAAATAACCAGTTACACTTACTGGTAACGATGTTTCTGGGAAGTCTTCCAGGACGGCAGGCCTACTTCCCACCCGATCTTGTGCTAGGATTATCTATGTTATATGAAACTCTGTTTTTAAACTCTCATGCACTGGTGTGGGTCAATACTTTTGCACAACTGAGAAGCATGGGAGGGGTGGGGCTTTTTGACCTTTCTTGATTGTATTTCCTGTCAGGTGGGACCAGTCATCTCTCAGGTGTGCTGTCCTGGAAGACCTCCCAAAAATACTGTTACCGTTAAGTGTAACTGGTTATTTTTTCGTCCGATTTTCTGATCGTGTGTACTAGGCAGAAGTGTACCTTGCTACATTTAGTGTGTACTAGGCAGAAGTGTACCTTGCTACAGTAGTTGTTTTATTATTTTTTTTTTTTTCTTGTTTTGTTTTTTAAGCATATAAGATATTTATGTGTTGCAAGTGTGCAAGTGACTTCCTCCTATCCTTGTGAGCATGTCAGGAGTGGTGAAACACATCAAGGAAGGGTGTTTTTTGGGTGGAAACATGTTTGCAGTCACTTTGCTGACAATAAATACAGCAAGAACCGCTAAGATTGGAGTACAGTTGTTATCTTTTCATATCTTTTGATGGAGAGCAGTGATGCCCTATAGGAGCCGGCACCCAGATTGTCTGTATATGATAAGAGGAATTATGGATTTGGGAATGTTTTTGCTATAACTTATCTACTGGATTAAATATTCACTGTAGTCCTGCCTTCGCAGATTGGCTACATACACGAGAAGCCAAATATTTGTTCAAATACTAGCACACATACGTATATGGCCCCAAGTACACGTACCCATGTCCTAATGATTGAGTACAGGTATTTCTAGTGAAGTATGCTGATAATACTATGGCATTCAAAGACATATAAGACAAATTTGAGCTTCCAAGCTTGTGGCAACAGTTTGGAGAAGGCCCATTTCGGTTTCAGCATGATATTTCCCTACCTGCACAGTGCCAGCTCCATAAAGACCTGGGTTGATGAGTTTGGTGTGAAGGAACTCAAGTGGTCTGCACAGAACCCTGATCTCAACCCTACTGAGCTATAAGTTCAAACGCCAATTGCTAGTCAGGTCTTCTATGCAGTATCTGTACCTGTCCTCACAAATGCTCTTTTGACTGAATGGGTACAAAATTCCCACAGACACTAAAATCTTTTAAATCCTTCCCAGAGGAGTGGAGGTCACCATTTTCTTCCCTGTAGTTCCTTCACACTTAATGGAAACCTATAATGGCTGTAAGGCAACCTTTTTGTTAATGTCTACATGTTTTGTGCTATGTTTTGTTTTTTTATGTTTTTGCTTGCCAAAGCCCAAGTGCATACTATACTGTACATGGACATACTTTTCAGTAAGCGAACATTTCTTTCTTTTTTTCTTTTTTTGGTCTTATGTAATAATCTAATTTTCTGAGATACTAAATTTTAGGTTTTTAACTAGCTGTAAGCCATAATCATCAAAATTAAAGGAAAGAAATGCTTGAAATGTATCACTCTGTGTGTAATGAATCTATATAATATGAGTTTCACTTTTTGAATTGAATTACTGAAATAAATTAACTTTTTAATGATATTCAAATTTTTGGAGATGCACCTGTAACTGTGACCTTCATTTGCAATGTTTTTATATTTACCATACATACTGCCCCTATAGTGAACCCTCTGTCCTGGCACTGAGGCCTTTTGTGCCCTGTGGTTAAAGTGGAACTTCAGTCATTTTTTAAATCTTTCCATCTATTAAATCTTCTGCCCTTGTTGTTTTAACTTTGGATAGTAAAACATTTTTTTTTCTGCCAGTAAATACCTTATACAGTCCACTTCCTGTTTCTTGGCTGTTAAAAAGCCTAGGCTTATGCCATCATGCACATCATACATACCTCTCTCTCTCACTCTTGTGAGAGTTTGCCAGGAAGGGAAGGGGGGGGGGTGATAAGAGGGCCAATGAGGGCTGCAGAGCTGGAGGTTTGTCTGTGTAAATCCAGGAAGTGAACAGGCAGCAGCTTCAGCTGCCCACAGTTAAAATTGATACAGACAGACATAGTGGAGGGAGATTTCTGCAGCATATTTGGCAAGTACAGAATCACGGTATATATAAAATAGTATGCAAAGTGGTTGGAGGGAAGCTTCAGAATAGCAAAAATGTTTTTATTACAAATTATGTGAGCAGATTGCAGTTCCTCTTCAAATATCCCTGTACCTCCATACTGCAGCAGGGTTGGCTAGAATAGACCGTTTATCAGGCAGGCACTGACCTTTATTATCTGCCACATAAAGCAGATGGTGAAGTCACACTGTTCTTATGGAGCCATGCGTGTAGCACAGTAGTCAATTTGAGTAGATAAACCTGGGTATAAAGTACGCACCGAGAGCCATAAATTGATTGAGTGTAGAGTGCCAGTAGAAGGATTATCATTAGGCTTCGGTGTACATGGAGCCAACATGTTCTGTGATTTATTGTCTTCCAGATATGATTGGCCAGCGTTCCAGCTCTTCCGCCAACAGTTCCGGAATATCATCGGGTAGGGGAACCTTACGTCTCAGAGCCAAGGGGCCGCCTACTGTGGAGGAACTGGTAAGAGATGGTAGATTGGAGGGAGTATGATGAAGAATCTAGGTGCAGATAGTAAAATTATTATCCTGAAAGTACTACAACCCCAATTCCAAAAAAGTTGGGACGCTGTGTAAAATATGCATAAAAACAGAATGCAATGATTGGCAAATGTCATAAACCAATATTTTATTCACAATAGAAAATAGAAAACATAGCAAATGTTTAAACTGAGAAAATGTACCATTTTGAAAAAAAAGGTTGTTTTGAAATTGATGGGCAGCAACACGTCTCGGGAAAGTTGGAGTGGTGCCATGTTTATCACGGTGCAGCATCCCCTCTTCTTTTACCAACACTCTGTAACCATTTGGGAACTGAGGAGACCGGTTGCTGGAGTTTTAGGAGTGTAATGTTATCCAATTCTTGCCTGATGTAGGATTCTAACAGCTCAGCCTTCCTGGGTCTACTTTGTCATATGTTTTGTTTCAAGATGTGCCAAATATTTTCAGTTGGTGAAAGGTCTGGACTATAGGCAGGCCAGTTCAGTACCCAGACTCTTCTACTATGAAGCCATGCTGTTGTCATAGATGCAGTATGCAGTTTAGCATTGTCCTGCTGAAATATGCAAGGCCTGAAAAAAGACGTTGTCTGGATGGAAGCATATGCTGCTCTAAAACCTGGAAACATGGAACTTTTAGCGTTGATGATGCCTTTGCAGATGTGCAAAGATGCCCATTCCATATGTATTAATGCACCCCCATACCATCAGAGATGCAGGCTTTTGAACCGAGTACTGATAAGCTGGAAGATCCCTCTCCACTTTAGCCCAGAGGACGGGGAACCCATGGTTGCCGAAAAAGAATGTAAAATAACAATTTGTCTGATCACAGAACAATTTTCCACTTTGCAACAGACCATTTTTTGAGGTTTAGCCCAGAGAAGACAACAGCCTTTTTGGATCATGCTCAGATATGGCTTCTTCTTTGCATTATAGCTTTATCTTGCATTTTTGGATGGCGTGGTGACTGTGTTGAGACAGTGATATTGAAAGTATTCCTGAGCCATTGCAGTGATGTCCATCACAGAATCATGCTTGTTTTTAATTCTGTGCTGTCTGAGAGCCTGAAGATCATGGGCATCTAATATTGCGTTTTAGCCTTGTCCCTTGTGCACAGAGATTTCTGAATATTCTCAGAAACTTTCAATGTTATGTATTGTAGATGATGATCAGTGGCGGCCAGTGGTAAATTTTTTTGGGGGGGGCCGCAAGCAGTATGCCACTGACACCCCCCTTCCGGGTCAGTCGGTAGCACATACCCCATGGCTTCACCGACGGCTTCCCCTGCTCGGCGGTGGCCTCCCGTTCCCCTGCTCTTCACGGGTCATCACGACGGCAGCTTCCATTTCCTCCCTCCTCCTCGGGGGCCAATCAGGAATCTTCTTTTTTCGGCCAGTTGGAAAACGGGTCTCACACCTGCTTCTGATTGGCCAGATTGAAGATCAGTGTTTCCACAGTGAATATTAATTTGCTGTTGTAACACCTGAGTGTGCTCATGGCGCAATGCTTTGCCTCACGAGTCCACCCTATTTTGAAGCCTATTGGAGCCTATGGCTCTAATCGGGTGCTTAAAAAAAAAACTCCTTTGCCGCTGTAATTCAGGCGCCCGGCATCCTGAGAGGGGCTGGACGCAAGAATAGTGGGTGGCTGCGACGGCCGTGGATAGATTCAGGCTATGCACTAAGCTATCTATTATACATATAGGGGGGGTGGCGTGGATAGAGGGGGTGGTGCCCGGGTGCCTCTAATGGACGGGCTGCCACTGATGATGATATATTTAACCACTTCAGCGCCGGAAGAATTTCCCAGGTTAGGACCAGAGCACTTTTTGCGATTCAGCACTGCGTCGCTTTAACTGACAATTGCGCGGTCGTGTGACGTTGTACCCAAACGAAATTTGCGTCCTTTTTTTCCCACAAATAGAGCTTTCTTTTTGTGGTATTTGATCACCTCTGTGTCATTTCTGATCACCGCTATAAACAAAAGAAGAGTGACCATTTTGCAAAAAAACCCACATTTCTTACTTTTTGCTAAAATACAAATCCAAAAAAAAAAAAAAAAATTTTTTTTCAACAGTTTTGGCCGATTTATATTCTTCCTCATATTTGTGATAAAAAAATCGCAATCGGCGTTTATTGATTGGTTTGCGCAAAAGTGGCCGCGTTTACGGATGGTGAGAATTAATTTCTGGGGTTTTTATTTATTTTATTTACTAGTAATGGCGGCGATCTGCGATTTTTAGCCTGTACTGCGATATTGCAGCGGACATGTCGGACATTTTTTACACTTTTTTGGGACCAAAGACATTTATACAGCGATCAGAAATTGTCCACTGATTACTGTATAAATGTCATTGGCAGGGAAGGGGTTAACCTGCAGGGGGTAGTGAAGGGGTTAACTGTGTTCCCTGGGTGTGTTCTAACTGTGGGGAGCTGGGCTACCATGGGCATGAGAGATCTAACTGATCCCAGTGACAGGGATCAGTAGATCACCCATGCCCCCACTAACAGAGCGGGGAACCGCCGTGTTTACATCAGTGGTTCCCCGTTCTTTGCCTGTGGCTGCTTATCGCGGCTCGCCGGCGGACATCGGGTCCGCCCGAGCCGCGGGCACACTCCTCAGGAGTGTGGCGGGCACGCGCGCCCCCTAGCAGCCATTCACAGATCGCCATTTTTTACGGCGAGTCGCTCCCAGCGTCCACACTGCCGCCGTAAATGGACGGTAGGCAGTGTGGAACTGGTTAAAGTCTGCAATTTTACATTGAGGAATATTATTCTGAAATTATTCAACAATTTTTAGATGCAGCTTTTCACAGATTCTTGAACCTCTGCCTATCTTTACTTCTGAGACACTGACTCTCTAAGATGTGTATTTTTATTTTTTTTTTATACCCAATTATGTTACTGACCTGTTGCAAATTTACCTTATTAGTTGCAAATTTTTCTTCCAGCTCTTCCTTGTAAGGCTCCGTTTACATCTAGGCTTTTTTGGGCGTTTTTCTGCTCCAAGCCTCAGCTCTAAAAACACCCAATTGGACAAATCCCATTCATTTCAATGGCCCCTCTTCACATCTGAGCGTTCTGTCGCCTAAAGCAAAACACCCGTCGCTCAAAAAAGTACATGAGCTTCTTTTTTGCCAGATTACAGGAGTTTTACTGCTTTTACATGCCTGTACAAAAATGCTGCAAAACTCTGCAAAAACGCCTGTAAAATAACAATGCCTAGATGCGAATATAGCCTTATTACTACTTACTTTGCCAGCTGCCCCTGTCTTTTTGAGACTTGTTGCTGCCATCAATTTCAAAATTACCCTTTTCTTAAAATTGTACATTCTCCCAGTTTAATCATTTGATATGTTTTCTGTCTTCAGTTGTGAATAAAATAATGGTTTATGAGATGTGCAAATCTTTGCATTCTGTTTTTAGGTAGGTTTTACAAAGCATCCCAACTTTTTTGGAATTGGGGTTGTAGTTTCTGAAAGCATTTAGGGGGGATTGCTGGGTTTCAGACTTGATGGGAGCAAGGTACAGTACACAAGATAAATCTATGAAGCAGCACTAAAAAAAATCGAACTCAATATTGTGAAAACACAAAACTGAATCACTATAATGGCATAAAACGTATTAGGTGAAAAACGTATGTAAAAAAAAAAAAAAAAAAAAAAAAAAATCATACCAAATATGTAAATAAGTGTCCATAAGAGCCCATTCACAAGGGCTAAAAAGGAAAAATATATGCCAAACAAAGTCAAAAGAAAACAAATCAACCACGATTCATTTGCTCCACCAGTGTCCCCGCAATCACAATTCATAGTGCTTCCACCACCAGGTGACACTAAGTCTTAAGGCCCTTTCACTTTTTGTGAGGGGTCCGTTTTGCTCAGCGGGGATTGTTGCGCTGATCCCCGCTGAGCCGACGGGTGACAGATCTGTCTCCACTCGCTGTTTGGCTACGGATCTATCGGAGCTTTGCTGTCCCCTATGGCAAATCGGATGACCACGGACCGTCTGTTCGTTGTCATCCGATCCGCAGATGGATGGAAAAATAGGGTTTTCCTCCGTCACACTTTTACATTTACAGATCGTATTCTGCATACCTTGGTTGTAACGAGTGGTTATTTGAGTTACTGTTGCCTTTCTATGATCTTGAACCAGCCTGCCCATTCTCCTCTGACCTCTGACATCAACAAGGCATTTCCTCCACACAACACCCGCTCACTGGATATTTTCTCTTTTTCAGACCATTCTCTGTAAACCCTAGAGATGGTTGTGTTAAAAATCACAGTACATCAGCAGTTTTTGAAATATTCAGACCAGCCCGTCTGGCAACAACAACTGTGTCACATTCAAAGTCGCTTAAAGTGGAGCTCCACCCAATAGGGGAAACTCTGTTTGCTTCTTCCCTCTTCCACTGCCACATTTTGTCAAAACCAGGTACCCACTCCCACCTCCCAGGTAAGATCGCCGCAATTGTGTGGTGATCTACGCAATCTCCGGACCCTCCTCCCTGCTGCCTTCTGGGAGACACAGGTCTCAGAAGACAGCAGGACCATTCAGAAAGCGCTGCGTGACTCACGCATGCACAATAGGAAACAGGCTTCTCTTAGTGAAGACGCCGGTGCCTGTACCCAAAGCCAATGTACGGATCGGCTTCGGGTGCCGACATCATGGGATCCCTGAACAAGTAAATGTTCTATTAAAAGTCAGAAGCTACAGTATTTGTAGCTGCCGACTTTTAATTTACCCCCCCCCCCCTCCCCAGGCTAGAACTCCTCTTTAAGTCCCCTTTCTTCCCCATTCTGATGCTCGGTTTGACCTTCAGCAAGTCGTACTCACCACGTCTAGATTGCCTAAATGCATTGAGTTACTGCCATGTGATTGGCTGATTAACAATTTGTGTTACCAAGCAATTGAACAGTTGTACCTAATAAAGTGGCTGGTGAGTGTATATACTGTAAATATAATTTGGAGAAGAGTTGCTAAAGTATATAAAGAGTGTGGGGTAGAGAAACATTTGGGGTGGAGTCATGGTGTCTAAAGGTAGAGAGTAGAGTATTATATGGGGGCGGAGTCACCATCATTTGTACAGGGTAATGGATGGGAAGAATAACAATTGGGGTGTGTATAAGCAGTAGTGGAGTTCTCCTAAAATGAGTGTACTGAGTGAAAGAACTGGATGGTTTTCTCTATAACATCTTGTCTGTCTTTCCTTCATGCTGTCCAGGTGTCTGTCATTGAGGAGAAAGCCATCCAGAAAGTGGACGACCTGCTTGAAAGCTATATGGGAATCAGGGACAGTGAACTTGGTGAGAATGAAGATACTAAGGATAGGATACTGTAGCAAGCTTTTCCTGTTTTTGATCACTTTGTGAGCGCAATTGGCTCTGGCCCCGGGCTGGATTGCAGTCCTCACATGGAAATATTACTCTGCCCATACCACAGAAGAAAATTAGCTTGATGGGCAAATCAAAGTATGTGTGGAAAGAAGGGGAAGTAACTTATACAGCCTTATTTTTATTTAGTTATTTTTTACTACATACTAGTATAATCTGTATGAGGGCCTAAAATGGAGTATATTAAACAACGGATTTAAAAAATATTTTTATTTATAAATAAGACAATCAATGATATTTACTGAAACAGTCCATAGTTTAAAAGCCTTCCATAATGTGCTCCACAATGACACATGTGCATTTCAGCACAATAAACGCACCCCTATAATGCACTGCAGCTCATCTTCATTATAGGAAATTGCAACACACAGATGCATATGAATTGCAGAACTTATTTTTTTCATGTCCCTGGGTTTGTTGACCACCCAATCAAAATGAAAGGGGTGTTTAACACAAAACTCAATGCACGAAAATGCGTGTACTGCAGCATACTGTGTATTGGTGTGAATAGGCCCTTAAATTGGAACTAAAGGTGTTAATACCTTTCCAGTGATACCAGCGATTTCCTCGGCCCTGGCATCTTCTTCTTTGTGCCCATCTTTAGCTATTTTTATCGGCCCGTGCGTGCTGACGTTACTCTTGTGAATGCAAAGCAGCCACTTGTCCCGGCACACAGGCATCATCCCGGCGCTGTCATTATGCGCTGCTCAGTTTGCAATGCCAGAGAAGACAGCGAGCAGGAAGGTAGGGGCATTTTATTTCAACCAAATATTGGTTGAGCTGTTCCCTTAAGAATTCAACTTGCATAAATCTTGTGTAAAATTAAATTAAAAAGTGATATAAATCCCATAAAAAAAAAAGAATGTGTGTGTGTGTGTGTGTGTGTGTGTGTGTGTGTGTGTGTGTGTGTGTGTGTGTATGTATGTATATGTGTATATATATTTATATATATATATATATATATACACAAAGAATGACAAAATCAACTGCGCTGAAAATTTGTCAATATCAGCGCCCTGGATAGAATATAGAAAAATGGTCACATCACATGGGCATAACCTCAAATGAACCAATGAAGATAATAAAAATAATAATAAGCTGCTGCTGCTTTAAATTAAAAGATAAAAGGTCTACAGCACCTAATGAAACATTTCCCAAAACGATGCAAGCAGCGCTAGTAAATAAATAAATTGGGTAGAACAGATAATATAATGAATCAAACAGTCCACAAGTTGAATGAATGGTGAATAGGGGTCCAAAAACTTGCTTCCGTCACCACACCACGTGAGAACAACAGGGGAGGTCTGACCCCCCCGAGTGGATAAACTCACCAAAATTAACAGCAATACACATCCCAGAGATCAATATTGTGTCCCCATGGAATGTTTCCACCACTGTCAGGCACTCCCTCCGCCACAGGAAGATGAATGGTCTCCCCCTGGGGGAGCTGTAGAGGTGAGCCAATGAGAGGTGAGAGTCAGCAGCCCCGCCCACTCACATGGTAGAAGCAGGTAATTGGAGGTGAGACCATTCATCTTCCTGTGGCGGAGGGAGTGCCTGACAGTGGTGGAAACATTTCATGGGGACACAATATTGATC